>WTXH01000158.1:0-87527 GCA_022376555.1 Russula compacta
AGAGCTCAGGCCGACCAGCGATCTGATATTTTCTTGCAGGGCTGGCTACCTGAACCTGCTGGACCCCTCGACTAAACAGACTGACCCGTTTCAGTTGTGGGAGAAGACGGACTTTGCGGTAGAAGAAATGAGTCACTAAGTATATAGTCATATAACTGTCCGGCTGCAGGCCCTGTAGGAAGTAGGACGAAGGCCAGCGCCAGGGGTAACATCAGATCTGTCGAACGCAAGGCAGGACGAACGGCTGCTGAGGCCTGAGGTATGGTAGGTAACGGAAATGGATTGGGCGAATTTAAGACTTGCCTGACACTTGCGGAGTGTGCATGGTGTCGTATCAGACGAGAAAGTGTGAATGGGCTCTCTCGGACTCTACTAGTAGTGATGAGGCCGATGGATTCGGACCCGCAATTTCACTGTAAGAAAATGAAAAAAGTTTCCTGGGAATTTGCCAGTAGCCAATGCGACCTGCCTCGAATTTTTACTCTAGGAAAAAAAAATTGATTCCCACTCTCAGCACGGCAATAATCGAAGAAAACAAAGACTGAGCAGCCTGAGCACGCGGACACTGATGGAAAAGTCCTGCGATGCCGAGTGTCTCCGGCTCCGGCTCCAAGAAGTGGGTTGAGCTCGCTCAATTGCAAGACACGGCGTTGGTCAACGAGATTGCAGGTGTGGTGTGAGGAACCCACGGCTAGAATGTCGGAGCCTTGGAAGTGCCCGTACCCAGCTACGCGGGACCTTTCCTCCCAACGCGGGTGGTGCCCCCTGCAGAAAGTGTCACTTTGTCGCAGCCTCGTGCGAGTACATATTTGGGCGGGCTTATGACTTGCCGCGGCACTCACAGGCTGTGCGGCGTGTTGTGATGTGCATGGCAGCCTTGAGCCGGGCCGGACAGAGCCGCTTTAGGCCGAGCCGGGCCGGGCCCGCATGACTCACCAAGGGCTTAGCCCCCTACAGCAACTGACATATCATACAGGCACATACGTATCGTCCCAGGAACATATGTATCGTGACTTTTGCAACTTTCTGGGTCACTCAGTGTAACAGGCACATCCAAGGTGACATGACATAATCACAGTTTCACTTTTGGCATTTGCCAGACAGTCACAAGATCCATATGCATGATGTCTGATGCATGGCATGTGTGAAAAAACTTTTCTTGGCTATCTTATCATCTTATCCATGTCTGATTGTCCAGCTGTGTCTGATCAATGTGAACAGGACAACCAGTCAGAAGACCAGCAACCTGATGGGCAGGTGGTAGTATCACTACATGCTCTGATTGTTCATGCTGTGGGTGCCCTTGTGAGCATCAGGAAAACCAGAATGTCTTGGAGCCTCTTAGAGGTCTTGAAGCCGTCTTAGAGGGCTGGATCGCACTTGCTTCAATTTCAGCAAGGCCAATAAGAGCTTTATTTTTTCAAAGAACTTGTAAGAGATACATAAGATGTCATGGTGGACTATTGGGACGCTTATGCTTACTAATATACTTACCTTATATGTACATATTTCCCACAGCTCGGCTGGAGTCGTCACCACTTCCCCTCCTTACATTACCCTCTCGCTATTACACTCCTGCCGATCCCTTCTGCTGTTGTGTTGCCTCGGCTCATTACTAGATTACTTACACTAATATGCCGACGAGTTTCGTGGCCTTACTGCCGCTGAAACGCGTCATAGATTGCCGATGACTCCGCCTAAATACTTGTATATAAATACGCTCATAGAAGGGGACCAAAGCCTTAAGCTTGGTCTCTTGTGAATCCTAGACATTCTCAGAGCAACCCTCCGAGTGATCCGAAGCTTCCCAGCCCTTTTCCCTCCCACTTGCGCCCTAGAACGTACCCTAGGGTCTGCTAAGCGACTTAGTGACGCGTTTCACTTAATCTACCATATATAGTAAACCGAGTCCCGATTGGGAACTCTTCGAACTCCGACACATACGTTAAGCGCTCAGAAAGGCGTTGCCTTTCTTCGCTTCAGACAGACGAAGGTCACTGAGTAACGGACCTCTCAGTGCTCTATAGAACTACCCTATCTGCACCAGAATCCCCAGCAGGAAGGAGCAGCTCCTTCCATTCACGACCTTAGTGGCATACCAACGAACTAAGTGCAATACAAGGCGTATCAGCACTTCAGACATCCCTTCCTTTGGACACTCATCTTGAGTATCCAAATCAACTCCTTCACATCTAGATCCCCTTCCTCCTTCAGAAGATAGGGAACGACAGCAGCCAGCACCGCCACTACCTACAGCCGTTCTAACAAGGCGTTAGAACTCCACAGAAGACGACCAAGACGACGGTCACCGACGCAGATATCATCCTACACTTACAGCAGAAGGACAGAGACAGGCCAGACGCCCTACCCCTCATAGCAATAGAACGAACAGCCAAGGAGGCTGCCAGACAGAAACATCGACAGAACCGCCACGCTCCGTCCCGCGTGACATAAGAACAGACATAACTAAAATCATATAAAGTAAGACGTAGTTCAGTCAAAATGCAATCTGATGCATGTGATGGTCAGCATATTTGTTAATATAGTATGCACGAAAGGCACGAAGCGTCTGTAACCGGCCTGGGGTGATGGTTCAACACCATCGCGCCCCTGTAAGTTGTGGAACCGGCCAAATAGAGTGTTCGTACCCTGTTTCATGTTCGCGCCCTGTTTCATGTAGATCAGTCTGTGATTTCTTGAGTGTCTTGTGCTATTGGCTGTTGTTGTTCTGGTCGGATAATGGGTAGCACTGCCCCTTCAGGCCCTAGGCCTGCCCTCATGTACTACGTACTATAAATAGGGGACTCATTACGCCTGGTAGAGGCAAGTTGAGTCTCTTGTCTCAATCATAGCAGTGTTCTATCTCATTGTGGGTGGCTACTGAGTGGAGCTCAGCAAGCGGTAACCCAGGCATCGACATCGACTTGCAGGTCGACTTCCCTTCTATAAGTCTTCTAGGACACTTCGAGTCCTAGCTCATCGACTTAGTGTGTCTATTGTTGCTGTCAAACCCTTGGCGGTGACATTAGACTCAACTTGTTTTCAATACGGCTAGCAGTTCAGAAGGGACACTGCAGACCACGACCCTCGATTGGGTAGACACCGTGAAGGCAGAAGGAACCACAGAGTTCAGTACATCTCCAAGGAACACCCAGCCAATCCCACGGATCGGGAATACAGATCATCGTCACACCAAGAGGCAAAGCACCAACTAATCCAAAGCTGGTGTGTATTCACAACGATAGGTGGAAGGAAGTCCATTGGGACAGTGGACGATATACCGTAGGAGCAGCAGTCCCACAACTACACGACTACGACACCGAGGGATCAGAAGCTGACGAGCTTCTCGATGAAGAGCTAGAAGAACCAGAAGCTGTTTCAGATACAGAGTCAGACGAGGCGGTCAAAGAAATCGACAACGCCTTCAACAAGATCAAGATCACCCCAGTGGAAGAAGAAGCGCCAACATTCCCCATCAGAACCCTCACTTCACTCCAAGGACTACCCACCGACACCCTTCCAGCAGGACTCAGAATCCCTAGCCTCGCGCAAGCCATGTGACACAAACAACACAGCTACAGCTGTCGCTGCACAGCCATCTACCACCACCAGCGCACCCCAGCATATACAGAACATCCTCAGACAAGTCCTCAAAGATCAGGACCACCAGGAGGATCCGGAGGAGGACCTGGAGGACCAGGAGGACCAGGAGGACCTGGAGGACCCCCAGGACCAGATCCGAATGCACCGCAAGTACCAGTGGCTGCAGCCGCCGATGTAAAAACTATGGGAGCACTCCCACAAGTCTTCACAGGAGACAGATCGAAGGCCGACGACTTCATCGAGGAAGTAAAGGGATACCTCCGACTGAATGCGGACGTGCAGGATACAACTCCCCTTTTAAGAAAATTGCCTTCACCCTCACCCTCATAAAGGAGAAAACACGGCCCAATGGGTCAGAGACATGGGCGAGTGGATCGATAGACTCCACATGCCTCAAGACAACATCCCCGCGTTATGGGATCAATTCCTTCTGGAGTTCAGCCAACAATTCCAGGACACCCAGGCGGCCCAGCGAGCCCAAACGAAATTAGAGACTGTCGGATGAAGGGATCCGACTATGACGAATACATTACCAGGTTCGAAAGCCTGGCAAGGAAGGCCGGCTATACGTTGGGAAATGAAGAAACGTACAACATTTTCCTCCAAGGAATCCCCGCGTCGCTCCTGCACGACACCCTGAAACCACCAATCCCCCTTAACTACCATGACCTTAAAGAGAAGGTCAAAACTATCGCACAAGGAAAGACCATCATAGATGGCATCCTCAAGAAAACCCTGGGGCCCAATCGCCATTCCAGCGATTCAACAACCCACCCAGACCGCCGCCGTTCCAACAAAGGAACTGGCAACCACGATACAACCAAGGAAATCGCCCCCAGTATAACTCAACGAATGCGCCCCCATCAATGAACAATACCCCGGTACCCATGGACCTATCCAGAGGTCGCACCCCTAATAATTGGAGGGGACGAGGGAACTGGAGACAGAGAACAGGACCGCCCACGAGAGGGAACGTGTCAGCACCAGGATATGAAGCAATGCGATGCTTCAACTGTGGCAGAGAAGGGCACTTCGCCCGTGCCTGCCCCGAAAGGCGGCAATCGCCCAGGAACCCCTACAGGCAAGGTCCTAGACAAGCCAACCTCATCGACTTCCAAGAGGAAGAAGACCAAGACTATCCGATGGCAGAACCTTCGGAAGGAACCTCCGTGGCTACAATGCGAGCACAGCTCGAGGGGATGTCCCTCGACGACCAAATCAAGCTAGCCAAAGAGATGGGGGTGGCCCAGGATTTTCCCTCTGCCTAATCAGATCGGCCCTGCTTAGGCGGATTCATAGCGATAACGTGTACATATCAGCAAGAAAATCTATGACAGTTCGTTTCTATGCACGTTCAATTGCGAAAAGAGCCGAAGGAGTGGCCCTAGTGGACTCAGGGGCCACAGAAAATTTCATGAGTCTAGACTATGCCAGATGGCTGCGACTCCCCATCAAACGATTGGCAAACCCAAGGCCCTTATTTAATGTCGACGGGACAGAGAATAAGAGTGGATCCCTCAAGTACTACACCGACCTACAATTCAAAACAGGAACGCAGACCACAAACCAGAGATTCTTTCTCTCAGATCTGGGAGACCATAAGGCAATTTTCGGATACCCATGGTTCGCCTCCGTCCAACCAAGAATCGACTGGAAACGAGGATGGATCAATTTCACTCATCTCCCTATTGTCCTCTCGGCCCCAACGCTGCGAAGGCAGTGTATGTGCCTCGAACTAAAAATGTACCACGCCCACTCAGAAAGAAAACCGACACGTATCTCCTCGGAAGGGTAACAATAGGAGGTGCCACGAGCAACCCGGAACCAAACGATGCCATACCAGCGAATACAGGCGCCACAGAAAAGTCTTCAGCGAAGAAGAATCGCAGCGGATGCCTAGCTCAACCATATGGGATCACGCCATTGAACTACTACCAGGAGCACCCGACACCATGCCGGGGCGACTACTCCCCCTCACGCAGGAAGAAAAAGCCGAGATGCACAAGTTCGTCCAAGAACACCTAAAGAGGGGAACCATCCGCATATCGAAATCACCATATGCAGCCAACTTCTTCTTTGTAAAGAAGAAGGATGGAAAGCTAAGGCCGGTGCAGGACTACCGACCTGTTAACAAATGGACAAAGAGAAACAGGAATGTCTCGCCCCTTATTCCACAGGTCGTAGACCGACTCAGTGGATGCACCAAATTCACCGTAGTAGACGTGCGATGGGGTTACAACAACATCAGAATCAAAGAAGGAGATGAGTGGAAGGCCGCCTTCCTCACCCACGAAGGACTGTTCGAGCCCACAGTCATGTTCTTCGGCCTTACCAACTCCCCGGCGACCTTCCAAATGATGATGAATGCCATATTCCGGCAAGAGGTAGGAGAGGGCTGGCTCTCTGTCTACATGGACGACATCGCCATTCACACCGCTAAACGACCACACGAGACGGAGGAACAACATACGGCGAGACACCGAGAATATGTCCACCGAATGCTAGACAAACTAGAGAAAAACGACCTCTACCTCAAGCCAGAAAAATGCCAATTCGAAAAAGAGGAAATCGAGTACCTAGGGGTGATTGTGGGAAAAGGCCACCTCAGAATGAGTCCCAAAAAGCTACAAGGGATTGCGGACTGGTCACCACCAAAGAACCCAACTGGCGTCAGAAGTTTCCTAGGATTCACCGGTACTACCGCTACTTTGTCCCGAACTACTCGAAGATCGCACGACCTCTACTGGAATTGACAAAGAAAACCACACCCTGGCACTGGGGAGAAGCAGAAATGAGGGCGTTCGAAGAACTAAAGACAAGGATGTGTGGCAGCCCAGTGTTAATTCAACCAGACGTCGAAAAGCAATTTACGCTTCACGTCGACGCATCGGCATACGGCGTAGGCGCCGTACTCTCACAGGAGGGACAGCCCAACGATCTCACACCAACACTAGCCCAGCGACACAAACCAATCTTACACCCAGTAGCGTACTACTCGGCAACATTCACGCCCACAGAACGAAACTATGACATCTACGAGCGAGAACTGTTAGCCGTCATGAAGGCGCTGGCCCACTGGAGACACTACTTGGGCTGGACAAAGATGCCCTTCATAATTCGAACAGACCACGCTAACCTCCAGTACTGGAAATCGCCGAGGAATCTGAACAGACGAACTGCACGGTGGCACGCCGACCTCCAGGAGTATGACTACATACTGGAATACATCCCGGGGAAGACGAACACGGCGGCAGACGCATTATCGAGACCACCGATGCAGACCACGGTGAGGACGACAACAAAGATGTCACGATCATCCCAACACACCGAATCCGAGCAGCGCAAACAACAAATGGAAAAACCATCGTACCAAATCTCAAAGAACTCAGGCGAGCCATCGTCAGAAATGCCCACGACACGCCCACATCCGGCCACCCAGGAAGAGACGAGACCTTAAGAAAAGTACAGGAGCGATACTGGTGGCCAAAGATGAAGGAATGGATCGCAGAATACGTCAGGGATGTGCGACATGCCAGCAGACAAAGATACTGACACATCGCCAACGCGTCCCACTCTATCGAATCCCCTCAGAACCAGGCACCCTGCCATTCCAAACCATATCAATGGACCTAATCACTGGACTACCACCAAGACGGGGATTAGACGCGATCCTCACCATCGTTGATCATGGATGTTCTCGCGCAGCCCTATTTCTCCCCTGCTCCACTAACATTACGGGACCGGGAATCGCCCAACTATACCTCGACCATCTCTACCCCTGGTACGGACTGCCCAAGAAGATCATTAGTGACAGAGACCCGCGCTTCACGTCAAGCTTCGGAAAAGCACTCACCAAGAGGTTAGGAATCCAACAGAACCTGTCGACAACTGCGCATCCCCAAACCGATGGCCTTTCCGAGCGAAAGAACCAATGGGTAGAGCAATACCTACGGTTGGTAACGAGTGGACACCGGATGATTGGACAGAATGGGTTGCGGTCGCCACCGCGGTGCACAATAACCGAAGGAACAGCACCACGGGGCTATCCCCCAATCAGATTCTGATCGGATATGAACCAGTACTGGGGCCCGGAGACTTGGGGATCCAGACCAACAACGAGACGGTAGAACAAAGGACGCGAAGAATGGAAGAAGCACGGGAACAAGCAGTCGAAGCAATCAATAGAAAGGCGGCCGTCGCACCCGCGGGTCAATACAAAACCGGAGATCAAGTATGGCTGGAAGGGACCCACTTGAAACTCCCACATCAGGGTCCAAACTAAACCCAAAAAGATACGGCCCTTTCAAGATACTCAAAGAGGTATCCCCGGTTGCCTACCTCCTGCAACTCCCCACCTCGTGGATGATCCACCCAGTGTTCCATGCCTCCCTTCTTACCCCATATAGGGAGACGGACACCCACGGACCCAATTACGCCCGGCCCCCTCCTGACCTGATTGATGACGAGGAACAATACGAAGTGGAACAAATTCGAGGCCATCGCCATCAAGGGCGATCGAACAAGCTCCAATACCTAATAAAGTGGCGGGGCTATCCAGAAAGCGACAACACCTGGGAACCAGCTGACCAGGTGCATGCCCCGGATCTCCTTCGGGAGTATCACAAGCGCCGGCCCTTGAACTTATAAAAGGGAAGCAGAAACCCCGGCCAAATCATCAACTCGATCCCGTTCCACTCATCTTCTAACCATTTCTTCCTCATGTCTTCCCCCGCTCCAGTCCCAGTCCCAGCCCCGACCGCGCATGTCACGACCACGGAGACTGTCCAGTCTCCCACCACAGAAGCCAGTCCCAACCAAAGCACTGCCGCCCCCGCCTCCAACACCATTCGCCTACCCGGCGCATTCCCCGACCTCGAAACCAACGCATTCTGGGAGGGACCTCTCTCCCCCGGCACCGTACGATCCGTCCTGGACGGATACGACAACCTCAACCCGGTGCAGCTTCGTCAGCTGGCCCAAGGCCTCGCCTCCACGCTCCAGCAGCGAGAGGCATTGTTCCAAGACGAGGCGCGATGCCTCAAGCGCCAGTTCGAGGAGATCAACCGGGATAACCGCGAACTTAAAGCGCGGATCCAGCAAATCGATGGGGAGCCCCTCCTGTGCCCTGACGGGTACGTCGAGAACGAGGGAAGGCTTCCCAACTTCACTATCACCACCCCCGACGGCGAGAGACCCGCCATATTCATCAAACAGTTGGACGACAGACGAGTGGCCGGGCTGGCGGCTAATGCGATGGCGACCACGACGCCCAAATTATCGACCTCTACGCGCGTCCCGACTTCGACGACTTCCCTCTCTCCCCGCTCCCACCTTGGTTCCGGGCCCGCTTGTGGGGAACTGAGATCGACTACCACCCGCTCCGGGAGGCAGTCATCGCCTTGGACGACTGGAACCTCCTTGCCGAGGTCTCGCGCTACTGCGTCCTGGACCGCGAAACCGACATTGCACGCGCTGAACTACACCTGGCTCAGGCGAATTTGGCAGCGTCTGAAGCTGCAAAACAAGCGTGCGAAGACCGGCTCGTGGCAGCAAGAGCCGCGAGGAAGATTCCCATGGTGGGGGTCGAGCGACCGCAGCTGGCCCGACGATCGGCATGGAGGAAAACAGGATGAGGACATCCTGGCTAACGAGAGGGTGGTGTAACCGGCCTGGGGTGATGGTTCAACACCATCGTGCCCCTGTAAGTTGCGGAACCGGCCAAATAGAGTGTTCGTACCCTGTTTCATGTTCACGCCCTGTTTCATGTAGATCAGCCTGTGATTTCTTGAGTGTCTTGTGCTATTGGCTGTTATTGTTCTGGTCGTATAACTGGGTAGCACTGCCCCTTCAGGCCCTAGGCCTGCCCTCATGTACTACGTACTATAAATAGGGGACTCATTACGCCTGGTAGAGGCAAGTTGAGTCTCTTGTCTCAATCTTAGCAGTGTTCTATCTTATTGTGGGTGGCTACTGAGTCAGAGCTCAGCAAGCGGTAACCCAGGCATCAACATCGACTTGCAGGTCGACTTCCCTTCTATAAGTCTTCTAGGACACTTCGAGTCCTAGCTCATCGACTTAGTGTGTCTATTGTTGCTGTCAAACCCTTGGCGGTGACACTTCGAAAGTGGATCACCTCCACCAACAGCTTGAAACACTCTCACAAGAGGATCAGGAGGAGTTGATGAACTGTCTCAGAGCTAAGGAAGGAAATTTTTCGAGGCCTAATCCGTGCAGCCTGGATTAGGAAGACTGGATCAGATAGGATGTACCTTTCCATACGAAAATCCATGCAGTTATGTTTATTCATCCATCTATCCAAAAAGAGGGCCAAAACAATTGTGCTCCTAGACTCAGGAGCGACCGAAAATTTCATCAGCATGCAGTATGCAAAAGAAATGTGATTCCCCATTAAACAACTGGAAAGACCCAGGCCAGTCTACAACGTAGATGGGATGAGGAACAAGAACGGAGACATAGAAAATTATACAGACCTGGAAATGTAGACGGGGAGTCAACAGACCTGGCTACAATTCTTTCTCACTGACTTAGGGGAACAAAAAATTATCCTAGGATACCCATGGTTCACAGCCACACAACCAAGAATTGACTGGGCAAGAGGATGGCTTGAAAGTAACCAATTACCCCTCATCCTCCAGACCAAGCTAGCAACCCAGGTGCAAATAGGAAAATGCAGAACTACCTCATGAGGTCACGAAGCACCTTTAAGATGAGCCAGATACATACAAGGATCCATTCACATGGCCAAACTCATCATCCCTGCAGCAAAGGGAAAAGGACAAACACTAGCATCAAAGCTGGCCGAAGAGGCAGGGTTGCACAAAGGGAGTGGCAAAATCCCAACCAAGTACCAGAAACACGCTCACGTTTTCAGTGAAGAGGCCGCCCAGCGATTCCCCGAACCGTGCATCTGGGACCACGCAATTGAACTGAAACCAGAAGCACCATCATCGATACCAGGCAAAGTGTACCAACTTACACAGGAAGAACAGAAAGCGCTATTGGAATTCGTCAGGGAGCAGCAAAAGAAAGGGTACATACGTCCCTCGAAGAGCCCTTATGCGGCACCTTTCTTTTTCATCAAGAAAAAAGACAGAAAACTATGCCCAGTACAAGACTATCATCGCCTAAATGAGTGGACTATTCACAACCGTTACCCCCTCCCACTGATTCCAGAACTGATAGCGAAAGTTCAGGGAGCGAAACTCTTCACAAAGTTCGACATTCAATGGGGGTATAACAATGTCCGCATCAAAAAGGGGGATGAATGGAAGGCCGTGTTCATCACCAATCAGAGATTATTTGAACCAACCGTGATGTTCTTTGGATTGACAAACTCCCCAGCAACCTTCCAAACCATGATGAATGCGATCTTTGCCAAAGAAATGGCACAAGGATGGCTTATTGTGTATATGGACGATCTCCTTATCGCCACAAAAGATGACCCCAAGTTCCACGAAGAATGCACCCACAAAGTCCTGGACAAATTAAGACAATATGACCTATACCTCAAACCAGAGAAGTGCATCTTCAAACAGTGAAAGGTAGAGTTTTTAGGAGTCATCCTAGAGGATGGCATGGTCCAGATGGACCCCACAAAAGTACGAGGCGTCACAGATTGGCCTCAACCACAAACAGTCAAAGATGTCCACACGTTCCTAGGGTTCACAGGGTTTTACCGATACTTCATACCCAATTACTCCCTTATAGCACACCCCCTTATCCAACTGACACAAAAGGACACCCCATTCAGATGGGATCATGACTGCAAGGAAGCCCTCAAACACCTAAAGACACTGATGTGTAGCAAGCCCATCCTCTGCCAACCTGATTACTCTAAAGCGTTCTTTCTCACCACAGACACCTCAGCATATGGCATGGGCGCCGTACTCTCACAGGAGGGAGAAATTAACCCACACACCCAAAAACCCATGCTATGTCCATTGCATACTACTCTAACACCTTCACCCCAACAGAATGCAACTATGACATCTATGAAAGAGAATTCTTAGGGTCCTGAAAGCCCTTAAATGCTTCTGCCCTCATGTAGCAGCCACAGAAATACCAGTCACCATCCTCACCGATCATGCCAACCTGACATACTGGAAAGCCCCTCGAAAGGTCAATCGACGCGTGGCTAGATGGTTCGCAGAGCTTCAGGACTACAATCTAGTCATCAAACACATGCCAGGAAAAATCCATACCACTCCCAACATGCTGTCTAGACCACCAGGAGTTGATTATGGCACCAAAGACAATGTGAACCTAACCCTTCTTCCTCCACCCATGTTCATTGCCACTGCGCCGATACGAATGGACCCTCTTGAGCAATGAGTAAAAGAAGCTCAACAAAAGCAACGAGCAGAAATGGAACTATGGTGTGACTCGCAAGATGTATGGAAAATCCCTGAAGGCTACGTACGAGGGTGGAGTCTGGCAGTGCCAGCAGGATTACAGCTAAGATGCGACATATTATCCCACTTCCACGACTCACCCATAGCAGGACACCCGGGCCAAGATAATACCATCGCTCTCATCAATCAACGTTATTGGTGGCCGGGACTGAACACATGGGTGGAAAGATATGTCGCGGGATGTGCACAATGCCAACAACACAAAATTCGGACGACAAAGAAAAAAGTACCACTGTATCGCATACCAGGGGATCCACAGATGCGTCCTTTTAACATCATCGCCCTAGACCTCATCACTCAATTGCCTAAAGCCAATGGAATGGATGCCATCCTCACTATCGTCGATCAAGGTTGTTCCAGAGCTGCCATATTTATCCCATGCAAAACGACAATCACAGGCGAAGGAGTAGCCCAACTATACCTCCAGCACTTATTTCCATGGTTCGGAGTGCCATTGAAAGTGATCTTCAACCGCGATCCCCGCTTCACATCCAATTTCTCCAAAGCTCTCACTGCTAAGCTGAAGATAGAACGAAACATCAGCACAGCCTTCCACCCACAAACCAATGGACTCACCAAACGAAAGAACCAGTGGGTGGAGCAATACCTTCGACTCTACACCTTGGCCAGGCAAGATGACTGGGAAGAACTCTTACCGATCGCAACATTTGTGCACAATCGATGGCCCAATGCCACGACCAAGCTGAGTCCTCATGAAGTCATCCTCGGATACCGCCCCAGTGCTGCTGAAGAACCTATACCCATCACCAGTAATGAAGCGATGGAAAACAGACATGAGCATGCCAAAGCACACTGAGAAGCGGCAGTTCAAGCCCTCAATGAAGTCACTAAAGCAACTCCCCCTGCACAATATCGAGAAGGGGATCAAGTTTGGCTCAAAGCAAAACACCTGTCACTCCCCTACGTGTCTGTCAAACTTGCACCCAAATGCCACAGGCCCTTCAAGGTGTTGAAAGAAATCTTGCCAGTGGCTTACAAACTGTAGCTGCCGGCAGCCTGGACCATCCATGATGTATTCCACAGCTCCTTACTCACCCGTTACAAAGAAACTGAAGAGCACGGGGTCAATTACCAACGACCACCACCAGAAATGATTGATAATGCTGAGGAATATGAAGTGGATCAAATTATCAATCACAGGCACCATGGGAAGCGGCATCAGCTCCAATATCTCATCCGGTGGAAGGGTTACTCAGCTTCTGATGACACCTGGGAGCCTGCTGACCAAGTACACACCCCGGCATTGGTAAGGCAATACCACCGATGACACCCATCAAATGAAGGGATCGAGTACAAAGGACCCAAACGCGCGACATGGGTCAGATCAACCGCCTCTCACTTTTCCGCCCATTTGCAACCAAGAGCAGCATGTCTTCGCCCCTCTCCATCCCATCTTACATCACGGCCAGTCCCAGTGGATGTGAAGAGCCCCTACCGATCCCACCATGCACACAAACCACCGCTGGCAAGCAGCCAGAGCCCCTCGTCATCCCTATGGAAGTGGTGGCCTTGTCCGCCGAATTCAGTGAGTTCCAGCTCTCTCCATGGACTGTCCATGCTGCTCTCGAAGGGAACAGCCCCACCAAAGAGCAACTCGTCCTCATCGCCCAAGGCTTGGCAAGCGTTGTGCGAAAGAACAAAGAAGTATCAAGGCATAACAAGGAACAGCTCACGGTACTCAAAGGACAATCCGACGCTCTGGCAGAGCGTGAAGCAAACTGGCTCGTCTGGAAGCCACTTACAAACACTGGAGAGACAACCAACTCGCCACCAAGAAGAAGATTTGGGGGTACCCGAAGGGTATGAAGTGAATGAAGGGCAAGTGCCTGATTTCTTCATTCCAATCACTGACGGAGCTTACACCATGCACACCCTTGCGGCGTACATCAAACGTGAGGGGCAGTACTGTCTCGGCACCTCTGGAAAAGGGGAAGCTGTTTACCGTCACGAGCTCTTTGCTCCCAACCGCGCCACCATCATTGAAGAAGGGGAGTATCCTCAATGGTTCTTCAATGCCCTCACCAACCCCAACACCTACGATGCCATGCTGCATCAAGCCGTTGAACCAGGAGGGGACTGGGGGACTGCAGCTGAGTTCCAGCGATACCACGAGACCATCACTGACCTCACTGGGCTCCATATCGAAGCTCAAGAATTACAGGGCCGCATCGACTCCCTCCGCTATCAGGAGGAACAATGCCATCGTCGCCTCCTCACCTCACACAAATACGAGAGCTATGCTCTCTACCACAAGCTCCAAGATGAGCCCTTACTCAGGGGAGACAAACAGTGTAAGTTCTCCTCCATCCCATATAGCTCACACCGTGGTGCAGCTCATTTCTAAACCGAGGGTAATGTCATGGAGCGGCTTGCACAGGGGCAAGAGAACCGCTGATGGCATGTGAGGATCATGTTTGACCCCCAGGTGTGGTAGGCCTGTCTGGGCCTGGGGTTGGTAATACAGGTCAGACTCGTAGTCAGCATGTATGTCAGGGCTTTGTCACCCCTCAGTCAGCAAGAAGTTAGCCGTATGACCGGAACACGGTCAAGTAGTAGCAGTAGTCAGCATGTACCAGTAGTATTTGTATGCGTGCACGTGCAGAGACAAGACTCTAAGTTGAGTCTCCTTGTCCAACAAGAAGTAGTGACTGTTACACTATTGCCGCAGGGAAAGCTGTGGCTTGTTTCGCTTTCCTGAGTCTCTTGTGCTTCTTCCTCTGTGTACCACGTGTTGCTGGTACACCAAACATCGACTCTAGCTCGAGTACAATCAACAAGTCGCTACAGAGTGGCGACAGCTATTTCCCACCTGCAGTAGTGGGCGCCTCGGCTGAGTTATCCGTGACCTCCCTTGAAACAAGAGGTACTGACAACGTCTAAGTGTCACTGCTCTCGCTGGTGACAATGGCTGTGTCATTCAGGCGGTCAAAAAATCCACTCCTTTGGCTTGCATTGCATTCATCCATTGCACCTTCTTGTCGTCAGAGAAGGTGACCATTCTATTGACCATATCTTTGATTTCGTCCATTTCTTGAGGTTCTTCTTTGGCCTCTTCCATTTCTTCGTCTTCTTCTTCTTCATAGTATTCATTGTTGCTTTGGACCATCTTAATGTAAGATGGTTTCTGGAGTGGCCTCTTCTTGGTGGGGCAGTTCTTGGCCATGTGCCCTTGCTTGCTACATTCAAAGCATCGTCCTTCTTCTCTGTGCTTCTTCTTAGCTTCTTCTATGTCTGCTTTCCTAATGGTATCCACTTGCATAGGAGTACCATTGGTGTAAGGGTGTCTCTGGGTGAACTGGGGTTTAGGGGGTGTGGCAGCATGGTGGGGTGGTGGTCTCTTGGGTCCCCCATTTGGCATGGGCCATTTCCCTTCTCCAAAGATCAGGTTCTCTTGCTCCTATACTTTGGATTCCTTCTGGATGGCCTGGACATAACCATTGAAGGTGGTTAGTCCAGGGTGCATTCTGAGTGCTTGTTGTCCTAAACCAGATGGTAGTCCTTGTAGGAACATTTGTAGTGTTCCTGGGGCGTCAGGGGCATATCTAGCTTTCGCAGTTAGGTTTCTGAACTGAGCTATATATCCATCTAGGTCACCTTGTTTCATTCTGAGTTGTTGAAGCATAGTGGTGGCTTTGGTAACCTTGTGAATATCAGTGAATGCAGCAGTAAATGCTGTTTCAAATTCTGCCCAGTGGACTTCATCCTGCATGGGTACATTGTTGGTATGATGCTGATCACTGAGGTGATCAACTTGTTGGTAGACCCAGTCATCAACTAGGGGTCCTCTGATGTAGGACAGGGCTAAGGCTGCTCACTTGTATGGGATGTGCATCGTTTCATTGTCCTCATTGAGCAGTCTGTAGAGTTTGAACTCCCTTAGGAACTTGTCACTTCAACTTCTGTCTCCTGTGTATACTTCTGAAGGTGTGCCATTCCATTTTCCGTTGCCTGGGGGATGAGCAGCTTGTGCTCCTGCTTGTTGTGGACCTGGGGGTGGTCCTCCTGCAGGTGGTTGGGGTTGTTGAGGTTGTTGGGGCGGTATGTTGGCCATAAAGACTTATACAGATGGTTGAGGTGGGGGTGGGTCTGGTTGTTGGTCTGCTGGGGTTATTTGGATCTGTGGCCCAATGTGATAGATTGCTAGAAGGTTGACTTGTTCACCTAATTGTTCAACGTCTTCTGGGAGGTGTGGTTCTTGTTCTGGGGGTTGTGGAGCTTCAATTTGCTCATGGTGTGCCGGGGTTACTTCGTGGTATGTAGGGGGGTCAGCTTCTTCTGGTGTATGAGGTCTGTCTTCAGATCCTTCACTGGCTGTGTGTTCATCTCTGTTTCCTTCTTCAGAGGAGTTGTGTGCTTCGCTTCTTGGTTCTCTAGGGGAGTGGAGGTCAGTGGAATGTGTGTGAGGGGTGTGTGTTTCTGGTGCTGTGGCTTCTAGTTCTGCTGTAGCTACTGCAGGGGTTAGTGTGACTCGCTGAGCTTGGTAATTGGGGTGGTAGGGATCATCTATTGGTGGATATCCTGTTCCTGCTCCTCTGTGTTCAATTCGGTCTTGGTTGTATGCCCAAAGAACTCCATTTTCATCTCTGGTGAGGGTGTATCAGTATCCGCAGATGAATTCAACTGGGTATCTTCTGATTGCACTGGTATTTTCACTGGAGATGTCAAGGGTGTATCCTCAATATGTTCCTTGGACTGTCCAATAGATGTTTTGTCCTGTGATATAATCTGGGAGATTTGGTTCTGATCTTCATTCAATGCAGACCCTTGTGCTTCCTTCCTAAGCCTTTGGGTAGACAAGTGGTTCTCTTCAGAATTCTTCTGTGTTGACTGATAAGCTTGGTCTAATGTCACGCTGGACTGAGCGTGGCAGTTCTGTCAATGTTTCTGTCTGGCAGCCTCCTTGGCTGCTCATTCTCTTTGTCTGGGGGTTAGGTCGTCTGGCCTGTCTCTGTCCCTCTGTTGTATGTGTAGGATGATATCTGTGTTGGTGACCGTCATCTTGGTCATCTTCTGTGAAGTTCTAATGCCTTGTTAGAACAGCTGTGGGTAGTGGCGGTGCTGGTTGCTGTTGTCCTCTATCTCCTGAAGGAGGAAGGGGATCTAGATGTGAAGGAGTCGATTTGGATACTTAAGACACATATCCAAAAGGAAGGGATGTCTGGAGTGCTGATACGCCTTGTATTGCACTTAGTTCATTGGGATGCCACTAAGGTCATGAATGGAAGGAGCTGCTCCTTCCTGCTGGGTTTCTGGTGCAGATAGTGTGGTTCTATAGAGCACTGAGAGGTCCATTACTCAGTGACCTTCATCTGTTTGAAGCAAGGAAAGGCAACGCCTTTCTAAGCACTTAACGTATGTGTCGGAGTTTGAAGAGTTCCCAATCGGGACTCAGTTTACTATATATGGTAGATTAAATGAAACGCATCACTAAGTCGCTTAGCAGACCCTAGGGTACATTCTAGGGTGCAAGTGGGAGGGGAAAGGGGCTGTGAAGCTTTGGATCACTCAGAGGATTGCTCTGAGAATGTCTAGGTTTCACAAGAGACCAAGCTTAAGGCTTTGGTCCCATTCTATGAGCATATTCATACATGACTATTTAAGTGGAGTTTCTGGCAGCGATTGACATGTTTCAGCAGCAGTAAGGCCACAAAAACTGTCGGCAGATTAGTGTAAGTACTTAAGTAAGTAGCTGAGGCAACACAACAGCAGTCTGGAGCAGCAAGAGCATAATAGAGGGTGTGTAAAGTAGGGTGGGGGAAGTGATGACAACTCTAGCTGGACCGTGAGAAATACGTACATATATGGACAGAATATTAGTAAGCATAAGCATCCCATCTATCCACCACAACACTTTAAGCCTCACACAGTCAGAAGGGAGTGCCTCCCTATCCTAAGAGCAACTGATCCACTCAACTCTATCATCATTTTCATCTCTGAGACTAAGACTAGGCCAAGGCAGCTAGTACTAAGAGTAACAGACTAAAGGACATGAGCCAGTTTAGTAACATGGCATCCTCATCAATATTCGAAACCAACAAGTCAGCTCAGAACAAGGAGCAACTCAGAAGAACATTCAATCAAGGGACAACACCCTTAGACCCAATTATCAGAAAGACACAGACCACAGTTGCAAGAGCCAACTGGGTTAGATGCATTAGAAAGCACATTGAATACATGAGCTTCTTGAAAGCCATACAAACCAGAACCTTTTGGTTCAAGCCTAGACGGACTTAGGCCAAACAAAACCAGTCACTCAGAATCCATGCAGTGGATTCTTTGCTCCAGAAACCAAACTGAATCACTCAGGATTGCAAGACAATCCTTTGATCACATCTCAGTCGTTGAACCACAATTCAAACACCAGTACAGAGAGACATAATCTGTCTTTTTCTCTCCCTTGTCTTCTAATGCCTTGTCCTCCTCATCACCAACCTCCTACTCTTATCCCTCCTGAGCACCACTGCTCACCATCACTACACCATCCACTTTAAGCCTGAAATAGGTTGACTCCTGCAGAAGATGACCATCAACATCAACTGAAACCTTCTTAGATAAGGAAGGTTAAAGCAATTAGCAGAACTGCTAGAACCATATTGAAGAACCCCAACACACCTATCCTGGGCGTGACAGAAAGAGCAGAGCCAATGCCACCTCATGGCCTCACACACATATAAAAGCTATGCCCTCTTTAGGGCTCTACAGGGAGAGCAACTCATCAAAGGAGAGTCACATCATAAGTTCTCTTCAATCCCCAACAGTTCACACTGCAGTGCAGCTTGATTCTAGATGGAGGGTGATGCCACAGAGTGGCTTACAGAGAGGCAAGAGAACCACTGATGGCATCTGAAGAATGCATTTGACCCCCAGGGCTGGTAGACCAGTCTAGACCTGGGGTTAGTAAGATACTGGTCAGACTTTTGGACTTTCCTAGTAGCTAGTATCCTAGGATAGTCAGCGTGATTTGTAGGGCCTCAGTAAGCATCAGTAAGCATCTCAGTCAGCAAGGGGTAACACTCAGTCAGCTGGAGTTAAGCCTGGTTAACTGGAGTTCCCAGAATTCACAGAGTAGTCAGTAGTACCTCATCTTGTAACAGTAGTATTTGTACATATGCATGTGCAGAGATGAGACACTAAGTCAAGTCTCCTTGTCCAATAGGAGTAGTGGCTATTGTTCTATTGCCTCTAGGAGCAGCTGTGGCTTGTTTCACTCTCCTAAATTTCCTGTGTTTCATCCTCTGTATACCGCATGTTGCCAGTACCCCAAATGTTTGCACAAGTTCTAGTACCATCAACAAGTTGCTTCATAGCAGCAACAGCTACTTCCCACCTGCAGTAGTGGGTGTATTGGCTAAGTCTTCAGCAACTTCCTTCAGTATTTGAAGTACTGATGACATCTAAGTGTCACTGCTCTTGCCAGTGATATAAGCCAAAATTTAACTTATTAAGAAAAGAGATCAGCTTAGCAAAGCCCAGTCATGCTTAGAGACATCTGGCTTAGCATGGGCTTAAAAATGTTGTTAAGCCATATTAAGCAATGTTAAGCCAGCTTAAGTATTTTTCCCATTTTCCTGATGGATGACAAAAGAGGTGTTAAGATTAGCCATAAGGGCATAATCACATTGTTCTAGGGTACTGTACATATATAGGTGTCCATGCAGTCCATGTGCCAACATGTGCTCACTAAGTTCATAATTGTCCTGGAGTAATAGATGCCCCTTATACTGTTTGGGCTGGTTCCACCAAACCCCTGAGCATGAGAATGTCCAGTTCAGGCATAGCTGCATAGACATTCCATCTCAACAACCAGCAGTGCTGGTCCCAGTTCTAGTTATGGTCATAGTAGCATCCTATTTCCTAATAGTTCTATACAACCTCATTTTAATCACCCACATTAATTGTATTATCTTTTCATCTATATAATATAGATAAAATACATATAAATGAGGCTCATTCATGGGTGCTAAATGGGATGTGGTAAGGGCAGTGCATGTAGGCACCACATATTGGATACACCACATATCAGACAGCTAAGCCATGACCTGCCCATCAGCACCACACATCAGACAGCCACCCATCAGACAGCCAGCTATGGCAGGGCAGAGTTCAAATAAATCACATGTCACAGGCATGATTGTCTGAAAGGTGATGACTGGCTAATGTGTGGTGCAGATATAGTATAGTGTACCAGCACAAGTTTGCACACCACTGAGACTTTGCACACCTATAGGACAGGTCACTCATTTTACATCCAATCCATGTCATATTTTTTTTCAGGAAACCTATCATATATATCTGTAATTATACAAAGTTTCAAGTCATTTGAATGGGCAGTGCAAATGTTACACTGACATCTGTCCTTGAAGCATGAGATTCAGTCCAAACATATACTTTTATAATTGAGATTCTGGCTACAACTTGCAGTCTTGGGCAAACTTATGTACTTGGCTGTATAGGTAGAACATATTGGAATATTTTCTGTCAATGATGTGAGAGGCTTTGAGCCAAACAGAATTCACAAGAGGCCAATTGGTGCTGTTTTATGATTGTGTGTGCAATTGATGCAATGTGCACACCCACAACTGCTTTGTCAGCATGATGTTTCCATTTTCACTCAAATATCCTCAAAATGGCAAGTAAAGCACTTTCAGAGCATATCAAGGCCCAAAAGTGATAATCCCTCAATGAGGCAAATATGACCAGTACTGTGCTGTATTGCCAGAGGGTGAGGAGGAACAGGAATCATTCTCATCAAGCAAAGAGGAGTGAGCACTAGTGAGCCTGAGAGATGTTCTCACAGGTGTGCAAACTTGTGGTTTTGGGCCATCCACAATACAGTTGAAATTGTCATAATGCATCAGGCACTTAGAAATTGGGTTGCTTCCAATTCTTCACTCATGCATCAGATGTGCATGTAAATGGAAAGATAGGTAGACATAGATAGTTACCACAGCCATGTCAATTTTTGAGTGAGGTTACTTGGGGAACAAAGAAATGGTCAATAATTATGCATTATGCATTATGACAATTTCAACTGTACACCACTTTGTGGCCTCTATGCAGTACTTTCAAAAAATAGATAAAAATCTGATCAATTCACTACAGTAGCCTTAGATTACATAGAAACTTTCTATAATCACATTTTTTCATTACAGAGCTAACTACGAGAGCAGTGGCAAATTTACAGTTTGGTGTGCAAACTCGTGCCGGTACACTGTATAGCTGGATTGTGCATCAACACTTCAACATCGACGACAATCTCTTACTAAGCAATGGTTGGTTACTACAACGTGGGATGTACTATTGATGGAGGCCCAGGTCATTGACACATGCGATTCGCTTGGTCACTTATTCCCCCATGATGTTTCTTGATTTACAGTACTTATGTTGTGCCCTCTAATAAGTTCAATACACCTTCCCTGGCAATGTTTGTTGAAGAAGAGTGATATCATCTTGGCTGTTACTGTACTTGATTCTCTCAAGTCTTTTTTTGGTAACACTCCCTTCGCTCTATCTTTAATTTTCTACTGTATCATGAACATTTACTGCCACAGTGCCAGTGTCGAAGAAGAGTAGATACGAATTGTCAGAAGAGAAAGTGCTGTGCTGCATAACATACAGCTATATTGTATTAGTAATGCGATAAACTGCTGATAGCGCTTATTATGGAGTTGTCGAGTCGACACTGGCAGTCAGCGCTGGTCAGTTTATGAGTTGGGCCATGCATATTACCTGAATGACCCTAGATCAATGCCAACGGGTCACGAGTGCTGCGCATATGTATGCACTCAGGTATCTCAACCCGTGTTCTTCCCCGTCTGCGTGGATGAGAGGTCCATCGCAGCGGCGCGGCGCGTGACCCAAAATTCAGCAACGCATCTGCTCTCCTAGGGTCATATTCAGCTACCAGAGGATAGGACCCCAAGTCACGGTTTATCATGACAAGATACCGGGTGCTGATGACGGCCGGCTCTAGTTTGACGTTTGACGCCACTCGAGGACTGCTTGTGACCCACGTAGGTGACTCGAAGGCCCCATGGATCTCGCTCACCCCTGTGGACTTACTCTCACCCTTACCCTCTTGATCTCGGAACTTTTAGGAGGGTGATACAGCCCCTAAGCAACGCCACCTGAAAAATGGACCTAAGAATGTGAGAACGATGGTGAGAAAGCCAAGACAGCCTCTAGATGTGAAACCCGCCACCTGGCTCCAATAAGAGAAGTGAAACAGAAAGCGTAGACACTCTGGTGGAGTGTGAGAACCCAAATTTACTTGTTAATTGCTTATAGCAGCGTACTGGGGGCAGCACATAGGACAAAACTTTCCCATGTTGCTCGATTGTTTTCCCATGACTTGTCCGAGTAGCCCACACAACAGGAGTTGACACACTGCAGGACAACACGAGTGTAATCGAGGGTCATTATCCTAACTAGATGTAATGCGGGTAGAGACCGGAGATGAGACACGAACACACATATGTGGAAGTGGATAAACATGTCAGAAGTTCATAGTCACCAATAGGAGCGATCCTGGCACAATCGTACCTTGCTACCGTGCTGGGGCCGGGCCCGATTGGAGCCGGTCACGAAAGCAGGGACATGGTTGCATATTTGTGGTAGGGAGACTTGTGATGCCATGGGTTGTCACCAAACATCGCATGCGAAAGCCGCAAAGACCTGTATCAACTGAGATCTCATACGATACGAGCTACCCCTCTGGTGCGCCTTTCTACTTACGGCATTATCGTCTCCCCGAGGCATACGTGTGCCAAGTGGATCACCAGATGTACCCACATTTTGAGCACTTTGGTATCAGAATATGAAAAGTTTAAGTTTCCCCTCTCCGAGCCCCCCAGACACTGACTTACGCCATGCGGTTAGATTGGCCTTCGGAAATGGCTGGTGCGGAATAATAAACCCGTATCATGACAATTCAAGCCTGACAGGCCAGAAAGGAGAACCTACTCGAGTAGCATAGAGTAGCCAGTCATGGCCAAGAGTGACTTTCGCGGCCCAGAGTGAGATGACTCGCTTATTTTCCGCTCGTATGCGGCCGGAACTAGAGTGTAGGGTGTTTCAGTTCAGTCGCAACCCATTCCAGTCTGGCCCACACTACATACTATACACACCCACGCCTACGTTAGCCATAACAAAACAACCCCCACTCACAGTTACGCCTTACGAGGCGTAGGCCCACCATACAAATTTTAGACAGTAATACCGTTAGGTGACCGCTTCTGTGTCTATAGGTACATGTGCGGGATATAAAACTGGATTCAAAAAAAAAACCCCATTCCAGTCTGGCCTTGGGGTGTGTCGTTTCTTTTGGAGAGCAGGTTCCTGGCGCTTATGCCTGACAGACTTCTTGCCTCAATCACGCCACCGAGTGTTCTCAGGTGAATGTCAGACCCCGACACCCGATCCAGGGCATGATGGCCCCAGATAGTTTCAGAAGCGCTGTTTTTACCACGTTTCCAGCCATCCCATCCGGCGACGTTTGCAGCATGTTCATGTTACCGGGCATACCTGATTGGCGTGGTCAGCTGTGCCTACGTAATGAAGCTAATGAAGACTAGTATCTCAGCAGTTCGTCGATTTGCGGCAATGTCGGTGTAGGATCTCGATCATGGGAGCCTAGTAGTAAATACTGCACACTGGACATGTCAACGATCCCTGTTGTAGGGCTAGTTGATCACATGAAATTGACAGACACTCATTGTTTCCAACTGCTGTATGGATCGGGATCAGACGGTTACTACGGAACGACTATCCCCCGATCTTGATCTGCTGTGTCGTCTCAACGGGACTCTCAAACTAAGCAGCATGTGTAAGCAGGGCTTGGAAACCCCTCCGCCGTATATCCTACTATTAATGAAAGTAGGGAATCCACACGCAATGTGCTTGCCAATCTTGTAGCTTGCTTTGGTATCCATGAGTATCCATGGCTGTGACGAATGATTTCCAGATAGAGTCAACCCCGTAAGCCATCATACCAATCGAGGCAAGACGCGTCACACATTCACCAGTGATAAAGGTGATTCTTGTCACAGAAATGTCCTGAGAGCCTGAGCCATGAACTTTAATTCAGGAATTCGTATATCCATCTATCCTTATGGCTTAATTTGTGACTCAATCTCTGTTTTCGGTTGTCACGGTGTTTTTGTTGCCTACTGTACGCCTGTACGCTAGCGCCGAAGCTCTGGATCAGGACCGAATCGTCTCACGGACTCCGACAGATTTCGCAATCAATACAGCTACGGTTTTCTGGGGAAACTATCATGCACGCCTCAATTGTACCGCTGCTGTGTCAGCATTGATTCTGGATGTTGATGGACAGCGAGCCACTGTAATGTCTTTCACCGGTTGTTTGGCCCCACAATTGAGGGTCGTTAAAAGGACGAGAGACAAGCGAATAGGATGTCCAACCCCCATCGCACTTCACTAGGCATGTCCCAGCCTTATCATCTTCCAGACTCCTCTCTTGGTTCATCAAGTACACCCCAAACCATGGCCATTGGCATGGCGGGTACTACAAACACTCAAACTACCGCTATGGAAAATCCAAGTGCGGAGCACTTCAGAGTCGGTGACGA
Organism: Russula compacta; assembly: GCA_022376555.1. Classification (NCBI taxonomy): domain Eukaryota; kingdom Fungi; phylum Basidiomycota; class Agaricomycetes; order Russulales; family Russulaceae; genus Russula; species Russula compacta. The sequence continues at coordinate 24,647 of WTXH01000158.1, forward strand.
AATGCCAAACTTGACAACAGCAGGCGCAGATTACGCTCTCCAGTTCTCCGCGGGAGAAAACGACGGCTGGACACAAGATACACGAAGCGAGTGGGTCCCGGGTTTCAGGGGGATGGTGAGTAGATGACGTAATCTGGGTATGTAACACGTAGCGAATGTCCGTCTATCTTGCAGGATCCTCAGGCGCGTCGAGACGCCTTGAATCGCCACCTTCAGACCCCCAAATTCACCTTTGAGGGCATTGTGCGGGCATTTTGGCAACAACAGCAACAGCAACAACAACAACAACAGCAGCAGCAGCAGCAGCAGCAGCAACAACAACAACAACAACAACAACAACAACAACAACAGACGCAGCAGATACAGAGCCAACACGAGGCTCAGAAGGCCGCGGAGAAAGAAGCCATAGAGAGAGAAATGCGGATGCGTTCGGAGCAGCAGCGCCAGATTGCGAGAATGGATGGGCAAGGATTACAGCCGAGGCGGTTTTGACCGTGGAAGGTGCAGAGCCCAGTTCCCGTTCCTACAACTTGAACTCAAATATAAACGTTAGTACTCGCGCAGGGAATCCATGGTTCATGTGAAAACGTTGTGTCCAAGATTAGTGCTGGCGACTAGTTAAACTGAGGTTATGATCTAGAATGATGGCAGATGGCTGGATGTCCTATGATAAGGCCATAAAGTTGGTCCGTCCCTTATGTGGAGCTACAATGACTACATCGAAGGGACAGTATCCACGATTTTCCCAGAATAGCCTGAAACTCGTGGGACAACTCTCGTCATTTGACGCCTTTCGCAAGTGTTGAATGGCTTCTAAAGTGCTACGTACCGTTACTACTGAGGACATTACGTTTACCGTCACGGAGAAGGGTTTCCCCAAGGGTATAGTATCAGGGAAACGTGCGCTGTAGATCAGGCCATCGATCAATAAGTATTAGTGGCAATGGCATGACGCATCCCAGCGATGTGCGGCGTTGTGAATTAGGCGTGTTGATCCAAGTTAGAAGCATAGAACGCGTTTGGGAAGTGCTCATGCCCAGCCAACAGCCAGGCCAGCGCCATCGCGGCATAACTTGAACGCCCCTATTGTGTGGCATCATCCCCATTGATCCTGGTCCGAGAAAGCATGCGAAAACTCCACTGTGTTCCATTGGCGATGATTATTGGTGGCCGGATGGTAAGCATTCTCAGGGTTGCGCAACTGCGCCGCATCTGGACTAGTGAGAGCTTCGAGTGGAAGGGATGATCCATCTGTACACCGAGAACCGTTTTAGGCATAATTTGGGGAGCACAAGGGAGGTCAGGTTGTCAGGAGTTGAAAACCGCGGCGTTGGTCCGACTGTAATGACACTGACACCACAGAAGCGGCCATACAGTCAGGCCCCCAGGCAGCTGCTTTTCGTTTTAAAGTTATCGGCAGAAACCGAGAGTTTAGTGTTCTTTCTTGGCCCTTTCTTGGCCCAACAACAGCGCCCCAAGATCTGATCTGATGCCAGTAAGATCACCAACTTGCCATTTGCAACCCGCCCTTGAGATGAGCAAGCTAGGGAATGACCGTACTGACGTGGGGACGGTTGCGCAGTCGAAAGCCTGTTGGTGGCACAGGCGGGCATGGGGGACGGCACCGTATCAGGGTAATATGATATAACTGACACTCGGCTACACCCAATATCCAGGGTCCAACTGGATGTACTGTAGGTTTCCAATTCCACGGGCCGATGACATCTCCGATCGAACCGACGGCCAATCTCGCGTTTCCGACGGGCACTTGGCAACATACTACAGTAGGAAGGAGCATTTGCAGACGGTAAACGCATCATGAGCGACCGAGCGCCTCATCTTCCAACACTACATCCAGGTTGTTCGGGTCCTGTATATTGGTCGATGTAGGTGCGCCCCGAGCCTTGAGATATGTAGCTGCGTTCGTTTCGGTTGAATCGGCCTAGAGGTCTTTTTTTGCCGTGCGTGTCCGGCGGGGCCGCAATTCTTCGGGTACTGAGTATACGACATGACAGAGCAGAGCATTCACCACCCCAACTACGACATTGAAGAACTGTCTATCTGATTACTTCTACGCGCCGTATGCCACTACACATCACATACTTGAAGAGCCCTGCCTACCGCCGATATGGCGAAGATCTGGCGGCACCACACTCTCACACGGGCACTTCCTCCGTTTTTAAGAGTACGATGGAGGGCACTGATTTACCAAAACTGGCACATCGATCTTTTATCTGGACCGGCGCGTGGCAACGCATGTACCCGATATGTATGGCCACGAAATATGCCTGCCAGCCTTAACTTGGCATGTTGACCATATTTCACACGAGGGGTAGTTGGGCCCTAGACCATAAGGCGAGCCGTTAATCCCATGCCCTCTGCTTGGGTCAAGTTATCCTCTAATACGTCAGTCGTAGTTGAAAATATCACGAGATGATAAGAAGGGTAACTTCCCATGATAGAGCCACGTGGGGTCACATTTACACACATCGAAGGCAATATCGTACTGTAGACATGAATATACCATATGTATGAATTTGATGATGTCGGGATGCGGCGTACTGTCAGGACTCGGAAATTGGACGGCAAAAATGTCCAAAAGCCGCATTAAATGTACTGTAAGGCTTCTCGAGGGATGTCAACGTCCAAGAAGTGGACGGCCAACGGGATGCATGCGCATCAAACACGACCGGGACGAGGACAGGTACACCAATTAATCACTCGCAGGCCTCACGGCGCCACCCATAACAACAATAGTGCACATAGCAGGCATAGCAGGTGGTGGCAATAGTGATGGTGGTACAGTAGTGGGGACTGCCGGAGTGGAGAATGCCGAATGCCGAGTCTCCGCCTAAATTGGGCGACGAAGCCACGTGTTGCCGTCAACGTCAACCCGCCCCAAGTCGAGAAATTCCGATCTACCATGAGCATTTCCTCATTCTTCTCGTCTCTAGTAGGAACGCTACACGCAGATGCTCCGGAGGAGGTGAATGCCCCAGAGACTGAGCCCCAAGAAGAAGTAGCGGCCGAGGCAGAGGAAGAAGAGCCCGAAGACGTGCGTTTGCCATACCACGCGTCAGAAGGAGGTTTGTCACTGACCTGACCCCCATATTTTCTGAATGGATGCGCAGGTCCACCCAAAATTGCTTGAAGAAGCGCAGGAGTCGCCAAAGTGCAAGGCTGCCACGCAGCACTTCTTCCACTGCCAAGAAAAAGTTCAATCCGGGAAGGGCTTTAAGCACGAGGATTGTGTTGAAGAAATGTGGGTTTGCGTCCTTTCTGTCAATACATTTCTGAATGACATCGTTGCCCCTAATAGGTGTACGTCCTTCTCATAGTGACTGGTCACTTATCCGCATCTCTGACATGTGTTGGTTCGTCCTGCGCTGCCTGCACCCTCTAGTCCAGTATGTCCCTAAATATCGTTTACGCGTCTTGGTTTCTCACCCTTTGTCCCAAGCATGATGCATTGCACCAATGTAGGTGTACCTCCATCCTTTGTGGGCTGTGTGTTAACTTTCCCTAGAATGAGGTTGCTCCGAAGCTCTTTGCCAAGCTGCGTTGAACATCAAACCGTGCCAAATCCCGTGGACACACCTACTTGACGATGTAGTAGAAGATGACAGTAGAAGGGCAATAGCCCGCCCATAATCAAATTTGCAATTCCTGGTCACCCTTTTCGCGTGTTTTAATTGAGATTAGTTACGGTGGGGGCAACGTGGGTTCAACGTTCAAGACAGATTGGCTTCTAGTGTTGTAGTGCTGTATGGTTGTTAGACTACGACGTTGATGTCAACCTCAATCGCCCATCTCCTCATTGCCCTCGTCCTCTTTCTAAGCCCCGCGAATACTCCTGCGTGCTATTCCGCACTCGCCTCTCCATCAGGCATCTACAATTCCTCCCAAACCCCGTCAACGTTCCCTTGGAATACCTACAACTTCTGCAACGCGCCCCACATCAACGCTGCACACTATGAGCTCCCCCCCAATCTCAACACCTCCCTAGGAGCCCAGCTCGTCCACGTTTCCGTCGTCACGCGGCACCACAAGGTGCGTCTGGCGCCTTAATGCCCGTCTTCGAACTATATACTGTATACCGACATTATGGGCCCGTGCATGTCTCAACACTTGGACCGACCTACAACAGCGCACGCCGGACAACCTCGCGCCCTCTGAACGCGAGCTCAATCCACCCACAGGGTGGACTTGCTCCAACGCGGGCGCGGTACAGTTCACGTTTGATTTAGGTGGCGCGGCGATCGCGCACGACGCCACGACGCCCCCCGACCATCCGTTCGCATCTACGATCTGGTCCGGGTCGTGCGACGCCGGACAGCTCACGCCTGAGGGGCTTTTCGACGCAGGGCAGCACGGAAGGGTGCGTTGCGATGCGTTGTGTCGTTGTGCCCCTCACCCCCACCCCCACCCCGCGCGCTGATCATGACGAACAAAAGACGGACTGACGCCTACAAAATCAGGATCTATGGGAACTCTACCACAGCCGTTTGGGGTTTCTCCGAGTCGTAGACCACCACGAGATACGGGTGCGCACCTCGACGGAGGACCGCACGATGCAGGTTGCCGCCATGATGCTCGCCGCTATGGACCCGAGCACCGCAGGCCAACCCTGGTTCGTGCACACCCAGCCCGCCTCCGTGCGTCCGTCCGTTATCATTCTTCATTCGGGCCGTAACGCACCAAACCCAAAATAATAATAATTCATTTTAGATTGACTCCCTTGTCCCGGCGTACCCGTGCCCCACCGCGGACGCCGTGCGCAACGCGTTCCAAGCCGTGCCCGCGTGGACGGACCACCTCCAGGCGAACGCGCCGCTCAAGGCGCGCCTGGATGCCGTCTTTGGCACTGCAGGGCTTGACGCCTGGGCCAGCTGGTGTGAGCACACCGCTTTTGAGTATCATCCTGTGGAGTGTCGGCTCATGGGGGTATCGCACGTTCTTCCTTCCTTCCTTTCTTCCTTCAGACGACCATTTCTTCGACGCGTTAACCGCTCGCACGTGTCACGGACATCCGCTTCCATGCAATGCAGCGACGGGCACGTGCGTGTCCGACGCCGACGCCGCCTCCGTGTTCGCCATCGGTGATTTTGAATACGAGTGCGTCCGTCGTTCTCACATTCCATTCCATCTGACTGGACCACACCTATCTTGTAAATGATGCCTTGCATATGTGCACCAAAATATGCAGTTACATCTGGCACGCGGCCCAAAACGCGTCGACATACAATTCACTCACATTTGGTAAAACCACCGTGCTACTCTGCTCGCCTGCCTGCTTCTTCATCTCTGTCTTACCCATCGGGCTACCCAGGCGCGTTCTTCGCTGAGCTAGCAGACGCTCTTGCAGCGCCCATATTCCCACATCGCCTCGCGCTCTACGTCGGCCATGACGGCTCGCTCGTACGCCTCCTTGCTGGGCTCGGCGCCGTCCCACTGCGATGGCCCTCGTTCGGGTCGGAAGTCGTCTTTGAGGTACGCGCACGTAGAATAATCTTCATTTTCCTGACCTCCTGCCTGATGCATATTCACATAGGTTTGGGAAGCTCTTGGCACGCGCTTCGTACGGGTATTTCATGAGGGCACAGTCCTCAGTGGAATGGAATGGGTACGATTAGATAAGTTTATCCAGAGGTTGAGAGCGCTAGTGCCAGATCAACTCTTTGAACAATGTATGGGCACATGAAAGTGTTTTTTTATAGACCGGAGTAACAACGGCAGTACACCGTCCATAGCAGTAGCTGGCGATTATGATACCCCTGTATGGGACACACGGCATAGAGGGGAAGTGCGAACCTGACATTTCTCTCTGCACAAACACGTGAGACTAGAGTACTAGAGCTTGACGCATGCTTGATGACTTAGGCAGTCTCAACGAAGCGAGCCTCGGCCTCCTCAAAGTTGATGACACTCCAGATCGCGGAGAGGTACTGCATGAATAAATTGGTCAGTCCTTATGCTGACATGGAAGTGATCTAATGAAGGACATACATCAGCCTTGACGTTTTTATACTGGCAAGCAAGACAAAATGAGTTAGCACATGTTTTTGAGGCAGAAAGTGGCACCATACTTGAAGATAGAAAGCCTGCATGACCCATAGGAATAAGTAACACAAAAGCAAAGGACATGGGTTCATAACGTACGTGCTCCCAAATATCGACACCGATAATAGGAATGTGAGCTTGATGCGAAGATCGGTCAGCGACGGCAAGGAGAGGAAGGCGGGGGGCGAGAAAAAAAGCGAGCACGTACAGAGCAAGGGATCCTGGTTCGGGGTCGTAACAACCTCGAGCTTCTTCGTCCTAGGGCTATACCCAAGCCAGCCCCAACCGCTACCCTGAATGCCAGCCGTTGCAGCATTGAACTGCTTCTTGAACGCATCGATGGAGCCAAAGTCGCGTTCGAGCGCGGCTTTCAGCTTTCCGTCCTTCAGCTGGCCGCCGCCTTGATTGACAGGGGCGAGAGTCTTCCAGAAGAATGTGTGATTTATGTGGCCTACGTGCCAACAAGGGAGAGAGAGGAAGAAGGGTAAGTAAGAGCAGGAGGGTGAGACGCGACGTCGAGTGAGTGGGTGATGTTTGGGGGAGACAGCACGACGACTTGCCTCCGCCATTGAACTTGAGCGCGGCCTGGAGAGCGATCCTTTCGCGGGTTGACGGGGCCTTGACGTATAACTCCTCGGCTGCGTTGAGACCGTTCACGTAGGCTTGGTGATGCTTCTTGTGATGAAGCTCCATGATTTCAGCAGAGATGTGCGGCTCCAAAGCCTGGGCGTGATGACCGAGTCGTCAGCGGGAGGGGGATTGTGGAAGATATATGTGATATTTACATTGTACGCGTAGGGGAGGTCGGGAAGTGTGTGTAGAGCTGCAGCACGGTGAGCGAGCGAGCACGAAATCGAAAGGGTGGGACGAAGGAAAGAGCGAGAGAGGGAGAGCATCTCGTGGTCGTTCAGAGGAAACCGAGGATGGCTTGATTACGACAGGGCCAGGCCCCACAGTCACCCCCACCTCTGCTCCACGGACTTCATCACCTGTCTCTGTAGTATATTCGCGACTAAAATACAGGGCCATCTTGACAACCAACTACTACACGACATGCTCTTGCCGGCGCCCAGCAGGACAGTATGAACGTACCGATAATGACAAAGAAAAACCGACGTGCACCAAGGGGGTAACTATTAAGTAAGAAAGAAAAAAGAAAAGCGAGTGGAGGTGGAGGGAGGGAAATAATAAGATACAATCACCGAAATGGACTGCAAGCACGCTCAACGCCCCCATGGACTCGCCGCGCCTCGCCCCCGCCCGCGTGCCATACCTGTCCAGCCCCGGTCTCTATCGCGATCTACAGACGGCCCCCGAGGCACACCAGCGAATCGCCCGGGGGGATATCCCCGCGCAGTCGCGAACGAAGCAGGGGGCTGCGACGAGAAGCCACCCATAGCGCGTAGGGCCCGCGGCCCGCTAGGAAGCGGGCGCACAGAGGCTGGGATGGACGGTGGCACGTACGAAGAGCCTGGACGATAGGTAGATGACGGCGGTAAACGGTGGGGGAGTGTACTAGACGAAAGGACAGGAGAGGTGTTGACGGCAAAGGACCGTGGCTGAGTTGGCAGGACCCCGCGCGTCATGCTGGCTCCCGTCTCACTATCCTCGCTATCGGTAAGAGAGGGTGATGGTGTCCGGCTCGAGCGTGGAGAAACACTGTTCAGATGTCCGCCTGTCTCACCATTACATATTACGCCATGTGTCACCGGTGTTGAACCTTTCATGGCCCCGACGTCATCCTGCAATTGGCATCCCTTGCCGGGTGGAATGGCATGCGCAATCTCGGCCAGGGTGGAAGCTAGCGAAGCGTCAAAGTGTACACCATTTATCTGAGACAGGCTGTACAAGCTTGACTCTGGGTCTACTTGAGTGATTGCCCCACGCAAAGCCGTAGGCACCGCGGTGTTGTCGACTGCTGCAGTGCTCTCTGTAGGCACCCCAGAAGTAGCGGCGCCTGTCATGGTTGCCTCGCTTGAAGCGTCGACAACAGCGTTACATGACGTATTGGGTCGTGAATCGGAAGCTACAACAGCCATAGATTCCCCACATTTAGACGCGGATTCTGGTGGTAGCGCCGCTGCCCGCGCCTGCTCCTCCTCACGCTGCTTCTTTTTCCGCATCGCGAAATCCCTCAAGGACATTTTGACTTTTGCTGGAACTGGCAGTGGTGTCATTGAGGCTGCTAACGGGGGCGGCTGCGCTGGAGGTGGGTCAGAATCTACCAAGGACCCTGGTGTAGCTAGAGATCGGTGTGAGAACGAAGCGGGGGTCGGAGACTCTAGTGGGCTGATTGGTGGGGACTGCAGACGTCTGAGGGACTCAGAGGAAGCAAGGGACTGCGGTGATGATGAACGGACGCTCGGTGGTGGAGAGCATGGAGTTAGGCCCAAATCGCGAGGGTTCTTGGCCATGTCTATGTGCATTGGTCCGCGGGTGTCGTCATCGGGAGAAGGGGTCGAGGTGATTGATAAGAAAGAAGATGTCAAAGTTAATAACTTAGGGGAAAGCGGTGAGGAGATGGAAGAAGAACACGGAACCGTCGGCGATAGTAATGATAAATTAGCAAATGGAGTGGAGGGAGAGGCCGATGCCTGAGGGTCGGAAAGTTGGGCACTGGACGAGAGAGAAGAAAGCTTGCTCATGGAAACGCGTGGGGAATTCGCGTGCGAGATCGATGAAACTGTTGTGGGGTCAAGGTTGGCGGGCATTGGGGGTGGAGGCATGTCCCTAGCATCTGTATCAAACGGGGGTCAGATGAGACAAGGTCAAGGTTATAATGCATGCAAACCTGAGGACTCCAATTCCACTTGGCCCTCATCTAATATGCTACCCAGACTGTCATTGCTACCACAGAGTGAAGGAAATGGCGAAGCAGAGTGGAGACCGTCCGTACTGCGGTGGATCCAGCGCTTTCGCATCTTAGGCGGCATCTGGTCTTCGTCCTCTGAATGGGGCTGAGGGTCTGAGTCCGACGGCGACGGCGAGCGATACATTGAAGCGCTAACAGCATCTCCTAAGTTGTGCTCATGGGAAGATGGTCTGAGGTCCGAAGTATTGGTATCCTCTTGGACAACTTTCTCCTCTGATTGATTGTTTGCTGGGGACGATGGCATGGTGGCAGACGTAGCTTGGACCGTGGGGGCTTGACTCTCATTGTGACTTGGCGAGGCGGAACGGCCTTTCGATTGGGGATGAGAGGCAGCGACGGTGGCTCCGGGCTTGGCCGAGGCACTAGATATCATCTCAACTCCGTTCATGCCACCATTGAGCGGCGACTTTTCACGGGTGCGGAAACCGCGCTGCGTACCGATGAGGGGACCAAGGTCGATCCTAGGTCTTGGTCTCTGATCTACTCCGCTCAGTTCATCGAGTCGCTGCGACAGCGGAGCACTTGGTGGGGGAAGATGCCCGTCAACGAATTCGGCCATTAGGTTGAGGGCACAGTCTTTGGCTTTGGAACCACACGCGCACGTTGTAAAGGTAGAGCTAAGGGCGTGGAGCATAGATGCCATTTGATTGCGAATGTGATTGAGGTGAGGTGCCCTAAGGAGAAATAAACAAACGTGCCCGAGGATCAAGGTGAGTAAGGCCACGTACGCGAACAAGTGAGGCGTCTCGATAAGTGCAGGAAGGTGATGGATAACATTACCATCATCCCACTCCCAGCCTAAGACCACTTCTTCATTCGCTTTGATATCACGTAGCGCAAAAACACCAAACGTCAGCACTTCGGAGTCACTAGGTTTGGACGAGCCATGCCCATCGTTCCCCCGAGCGTGAGGGCAGATCACCGGGCGAAGGACGGCGTTGGGTCGACAACCGCTGCGAACAAAGCGGGCTTCATTACCAGTGATCCGGGCGTCCAGCGCGACATCGAGAGGTGGCCCGAAGAGATGTACGAAAGGTTTTGGCATGCCATGGTGCGCATAAGCATTGAGTGGGTCGGAAAGGTAAGCCGAAGAGGGGATGACCGTAGATGTGTAGGGTGTGATGAATTTTGAGGATGGTATAGACTGGGTCGTATGCATGGCATAGGATGGGGGCAGGACGGACGGGTTCGTATGAGAGGAAAGGATGGGGTGAGAAAATGAAGACTGCGGGAGTGGACGGATGGATGTTTGAGATGGGGAGGAGGGGATGGATAATACTTGGGGAGAGCTATCGAGGTGGCTTGAAGGAGCAGGAGGGTGCGATAACGCAGAGACACCGCGCCAGTGCTTTGCCTGCCTACGAAGGTTGTCCCTTACTTGCTGGTGGGGTACGATGTCCTGGAAAATGGGGATATAGCTATGCATCCAAGGCTCGTCAATATTGACATGTTCGTCTTCGCCCATGGGGTGGACATTGACCGATGCGCGACGCTTGCGCCTGGAATTGGGGCCGTCGATAGCGAGGGCGCTCTGTCGCCGGTGCTTCCGGTCCACACCAGGACTCACTTGTCGCCTCCGCTTCTCATTTTCTGCTCGCATCGCATCCTGCTTCCGCTGTGTTTGGAGACGTACCGCACGCTCACGATCTACGGGTCTGGGTGCGCATACCCAACACCTCCACTCTTCTGGCACGCCGCCCTGCACGATCTCGAAGCAGGCGGCATGACACCAGCGGGAGCAGTCATCGCAGGCTATTGAGAAGCCATCGTCGAAGGAGTAGCCGCATATACAGTTGATGGAGTCTGAACTAGCCACATGCGGCTGCTCGTCATCTTGGGGGGCTGCACGTTTTGATGGTACGGTCGAATACTGGTCAGCCGCGTCGGCGAGATTGAGCGGACCAAGCGCGGCTTCTGTTGCATCGTTGTTCATGAGGTGATGGTTCAGCGCGACGTACTGAGGGCTATTTTCACCGTCGCCAGCACCTATTTCGTCGTAATCGTTGTCGTCGTCGTCGTCGTCGTTGAGTTGAGCGGGAAGCCGCTTGACGCTGAGAAAAAGAGCAAACAATCACAAATATTAATAATGGCAGGGCACTGCCACGCTCACAACTCGCCTCCAGCGTTTTTCATATCAAAGTACTCAGAGACCACAGAACACCAATAGTGGACAGGAAGGGGCAACAGGGAGTACTGATGATTCCGAGTATGGTTATCTCTATGTCATCGCGGACGCACTTTGATAACGACAGCAACCGTGACTAAAGAACGAATGGTAGGCCATGTGCAAAACCCGAAAAGCAATGATATTACACCACGCGGGACACGGGAGGCAGCCACAACTTATAAATTCAGTCAGTAGACACAGAGTGTATGTATGAGATGTTCCGTCGCGTATAGGTGAGAGAGCCCTCGATCCAGCAGCCACAACATCTGTTTGTTTCACTGCCCTAGCCACCGTTTCCTTACAGTTAGCCCCGTAACTAACAGCAAAGTACCATGGCGCCTCACCGCCAAACCCGACACGAGGGCCTCTCTCAGTCTAAGAATTCATCAGAATCAGAAAGTGAAACGGAGTTTGAGGTCAAGTCTTTACCGAAGATCTGATGTACAGGCACTATACCCATCTGTGATCGCTAACAGGCAACCTGAGTGTATCATGCGTGCACCGAACGAGGATGACGACCCACGCTACCCGGTAAGTTCTTCCTCCGCACTGTGACGGTGAGGCACAAGCCGCCGATGCGACAAGCGACCCGCGGGCCTATGGCTCGTCCCAATGTCACCGAATGGGAGATTATGATAAAAGCCATGCTTTCGAGCACATAAAACGCCTCGATGTCCACAAAGCAGTGGACAGCAAGTGGATCTTCACATAAAAAGTGGGCCCGACGACTCCATCCAAAAGTACTCGGCCCGCGTCATCCCCAAAGGGTTTGTGCTGTCATAAAATTTGCTTGCCCCCCGCAACCTTGTACTCGCTGCTGAACACGGCCGGAAAGTGCACCAAACGGCCATCGAATCCACTCAATGGCGTGACGCAACGGGAAACTGAAAGCGGAGATCTGTACAGAACCTACTGTGTAATGCCGCGACTCCAAAAAGGCGGTGGAAGCAGCTCCCTATTCGACACCTCACCGGCCTCACCTCACAAGCCGATCAGCAATCGTCGGCCGGGAAACTTCCGCAGAAGGCCTAGTTCCCGTGATCCCGGACGACGATCTGGCGCCCCCATTATTACTCTGCGTCCTCCCCTCAACTCACTCCCCCCTCATCATGCCGTAAGGGTAAACAGAAGCTGGTTAAGATGGCACCCTAGGAGTGTTAGTCCTGCATTCTAATACTCTGAGGTGGACGTTAGTGGAAGAAAAAAAAAACTCCTGCGTTTGGTATGCTCGACATTAGAGCTAAGCTAGCTGGGAGTGATAGTTACCGATCCACAGAAGCTGATCATGCTGTATTCGTCTGCATTAAGTGATCGTTCATTAGTGTTCATTGTCTGATCGACTCGGATAACATCAACCGGGACAAGGGACCCACAAGTCAGAACCAGGGTTCCAAGCATCCCAGGGCGGGCTGGATCTCACTGTCTCAAGAAAATATACTAATGACATCTTGAAGCGACCGACTTGGAATTAACAAGTCGATTATACCCACACCCACAAATGTGCACTTAAACCCCATCTCACCCAAAGTCAATGTCAAGTCGCACAAGCAAGCAGTTAGCGTACCATGACTCAGCCGTGGGTTGTACCTCACGAGGAAAGAAAACTTAGGTTCCACTTAACCAATAACCAAAAAACGCAAAGCGATTCAAAGTCAAAACGTCCCAGGGCGGTATGCCAGCAGAATATCACTGGAGGTTTGGACAATGTGCATACATATGTCTATGACATAGACTCTGTTCTTGGGACAAATTGATTGAACAGATATACTCTAGCTCGCAAACCCCCGAAACGAGTGTGCTGAAAATTGACTCTGAAATCTGGAGAAACACGGAAAGCGATTTGTTTCTGCCTTGCCCTGGCCCTGGAATGACTTTCCTTCCGAAGTTTGTTTAGCCTAAAAAAAGGTTAGTTCAAGCATTGCTTGTCCAGGCTGTATCAAGCCGACGCTTTTTCCGCGCCACTGATGCATTAATCATGCCTCATGCTACACGATTACTGGCAGTGATAGACTCTGTGACCTCGAGCCGAGGGGAAAAATCTTTCAGGGGAAAAATCTTTCAGGGGAAAAATCTTCCAGGGGTAGGGGGTATGTCTGTTCTCACACACGCTTACACAAGCCCAAGACAAAAGGGGATCACCATGACAAGATCAAAAAAATGGGTACTCATAGTGCAAAGGAGCATGGGATGGCTGTTACCGAGGTTTATATAGATCACATAACGCACCTCATCGTCATCAACTGAATGTGCAGGGATACCTAGATAGCCCTGCATGATGTTGGCTAAGCCGCCTGGCGCAAAGCCGGCACGGGGTACATACTATATCGAGTACAACACGTTACCCGAGCTCGATCCAAAATTCGTATCCGAGACCTCGGGGCTAATTCCGGTGCGGCTACGGCTAGTGCTACAATGGCCTTTGGACAGTTTCTTTCCTTTTAAGCCCTCTATGCGTTTACATCCGCTGTCCCTTTCACCGCGCTCTCCTCTGCTTCAATCAGCCTTGGCTTGACTGCATCAATATGTCAAAGTCTGCTATTGTGGACCTCCAGGGTTCCTTCGGGGTTGCCTTAGTAGGGCTATTTATTAGCACCATGTGAGTCCTCTCTTCTCTTCTTTTGCGGAACCTTTTGCCAGATTGGCGAACTCATTTGGAATCATTGACAGTTTTTGCGGTGTGACTTTAACTCAGACGTGAGTGGAGGGACTTTCCTTCACAAAATACTCAACGTTGACCCCACAAACTTGGATCGTTCAGCTGGATTTACTATAAGTAACAAACACAAATATTCCTTGCTTTCCACGCGAAACTGACTACAAGTACTGTAGCTCCAAGCTCAGTCGTGAAGGAGATCCAAAGGCGCTCAAGTGCTTCATCGCATTGTTGGCGTACGTATATTCTTGCTCACTCGACTCCAGTGATTTGGATATAATACCCATCTCAGCATCATGGATACCTTGCATTCGATCCTATGCTTCTATACTCTCTATTGGTGAGACAGAAAACTCTCCGACGTCGTCTGTGCTCATCATATCAGGTACCTAATCCTGAATTACGGTAATGTCGCCAGCCTGGAGGGCAACGTGTGGTACGTCGGCGACTTATTTTGCGAGTAGAAACCCCTTCTGATTTACGACTCAGGGCGGTGAAAGTACGTCGCCTTTCACTGCTATGACTCTGCTGTCTTAACTTCGCATTTGTATAGGCTCAAGTCATGGTCAATGTAGGTTACTTTCCCTGATTCATACCTAACTTGCTCACGGTCATCACAGTGTTCGGTCGCCCTCTTTGTACAACTGTTTGTCGCTCGCTCCTGTCTCTTGCTTGCGTGCTTCCCTGAAATCGAGTAGTTTCTATGCGAGACGAGTCTATATCTGTGGGTATTCCTCAGCACCCCTTCATTTCCCCAATTATGATGTGATCGCCTCACCCGACAGTGAGCCATAATATCATCTTGCCAGTGATCATTGTAAGTATTCCAAGCTGACTTATTGGGGCACTTCCTTACATTCCTTTGTAGGCAGGCACTAGCATTCTTAGCTACGGTAAGCACAATCTATTGGCTCCTGAATATGTCATTACCTTGGCGACATCCACGTAGGACTAGGACTTGGTGAGTTTCGTGTTCTCGCTTTACGTCGATGGTTTGTGTTCAATCCTTGTACGCTAGATGTCGATATGTAAGTATGATCAGTCAGGAGCTTTCATCCGAGATCTGAAATCGGGACCAGATGGTCTGTGCCCTTACGTTCTCACAATGCGAGCGTGTTGGTATGCCCCATGTTGGCTTTCCTTCACGAGAGCTGATGGCCGAATAGTGGCGGGGAGCACTCGCACTTAGCGCTGGTGCCTTCAGCGATATTCTGATTGCCGCGTCGATGAGTTGGTATCTCTACCGCAAGAGAACGGGATTTACAAAGCAAGTTCTTGTCTTGTCGACTCCACAGCAGAACTGAGTTTAACATCCGTGTATAGAACCGACTCCATTATCGTGACCCTGATGGTCTACAGTATTAGCACAGGCCTGCTGACGTGGTGAGAATTTATGTCGCGTGACTTGGTGTCATCAACGAGCCAAAATTTGGTAGCATTCTTGGGTTCTCCACGTTCATCTGCGTGAGATTTTTTTTTCTCAACCTCATGCCTGCAATACGTCCTTATAGTGCGATTAGTTCTTGGTCATGTCCACTGGTGTAGCTTCGCAAGCGTTTTTCTGGCTGATCTGTAAATGTACGTTCATGATCAAGCTGGGCTAATGACAGATATGAAGACAATGTGCTGACATCACTCTTATAGGCTACGTGAACTCTCTCCTTTTTATGTGAAAAGCATCTTCGCTTCTTTCAAGTGGGTTCTCACATTCGCCATCTTTAGGCTGAACACTCGTGATTTCCTCCGAGCACGATCTACCAAAACTGGAACGGACAGCGCCTTCGCCATGTCGCAACTCCGCAAGTCCAAGTCAGCACCAACTACTGTCACTGTCAATGTGCACCAATCCACCGTCACGGACTTCCCCGCGGCAGGGAAGCATAGTTATGACATGGGGACAAGCATGCTTGAATTAGAGAATGCGGTATGAGTTTTCGGATTCTGTCAGGACTTTCCAGGGGTTAAAATGAGGTCGTTACTGAAGGAAAGAACCACTCCTTCCGCTAGTACTGTACACGAGGACTTATCGGCGTCTACCGAACAGAGCCTTCAGTTGGCGACATCACGGTCATGGTGCGGATAGTACAAACTCATTGAATCAAGTATGCGTTTTGTACTTCAGTATATCCAGTATATCCACACTATGGCTTTGCTGTGGCACACTGCAAGTTGGGTTCGCCTGCCTGTCAGTCCTTTCAGTAGGTTGTCCTGGACCAGGACAATGCGAACAAGTATTACCATTATTTGCCACCTCCGTAAATCCGCTGGTCCACTTTTTCGGTTCTGCGCGCTCACATCGACATGTACCCACCCTCGATATAGGTGATGGCCGGTCTGGCGTTTCATCTATTCCATCCATAGCTGAGTGCAGGCACAATTTCTCAGATTCATACTATAAATTTTGGACGTCTCTACAGATCGAAGGGACACGCGGAAACGGAAAATGCGGTGGCCCGGATCTCGGTACTCGGACGGTCGGAGCAAGCGTGCCATTACGCAACAAGATTACTGACACACTTACAGTAACTCAGGTTATGATGTTTTTATTCTGTTTCTTGGGCTCATAGATAATTCTGTATTTCGCCATTGTTACTAGTGGTTCGCCCTCTGTATAGGACTAGTACTCGAACTCTGGCACGCACGCATGCGTTAATTGTTGAACGTTGACCCATATCGACGATGGCATACTAACGTTACAGCTGCTCCTTCCATACGACTGAAGTCCAATTAGTATTCAAAGTACCACTCACTCTTTATGCTCATGGCCACCATATCTAGTTGATAATGACCTCCTACACGAGAAAGAAGTAAGTGAGTGTCCACCTCACTGGTAGAAATTGGGGTGGTGCACACTAGCGGGCCGTTGGGCCCGCAATAATAACAGGGCGGGTGTACGTAAAACGACCTCGGTTTGTCCCAATCACCTACATCCGATCAGCGTTAGACTGATACCGAGCCTAAGAAATCTTCTAGGGCATCGCTGCCTGCGGCCCTTTCCGTTCTCGCACGCGCTCACCCGAAGGGTTAAGGACAACTCGTTTTCTTTGATTGAATGCCAGTGAGCGCGATCATTGGGCAGTACCGAATACGGCAAAGGTCGAAGGGGGGCTTACAGGGCCTACAGACGAGCACAGTCCGCTATTCGATGGATGACACCTATAATGCAGTGCTGAACATGGGATGAGTACCTACCGACCTACCGTGACTGAGGTCTCTTGGCTGGCTGGACACTCTCAACATTTCAAATAGTCGAACCGTGACAGATAAACAGGACGCTGCGGCGTACATACCATTCCCATCCCAGTTAGTGAACTGAGCTCGATCCAAATTCCGTCCATTTTAGGAGATCTTCAGGACTGGTTCCCAATGCAAAGTTACGACAGATATACAAATACCTTTCGCTGTTTCTCTCTTTTAGAGCTCTTCATGCGGATGCAAATTCGATCTGCTGTCCCCTCTGCTTCAATAGTTCCCCTCTGCTTCAATCAGCCTGACCTGATCACATCAATATGTCAGCTATTGTCGACATCCGGAGTACCTTCGGGGCAGTCTTTGTAGGGCTATTTGTTAGCACTATGTGAGTCCTCTCTCCTCTTCCTTTTTAGAACCTTTTGCTGAATTGGCGAACGCATGACAGTCTTTACGGTGTGACTTTGACTCAGACGTGAGTGGAGGGACTTTGATGCTCAACTAACGTTGACTTCACAAACTTGTATCATTCAGCTGGATTTACTACCAGTAACAAACACAGATATATCTTATTTTCTGCGAAATTGATTACAACTACTGTAGCTCCAGGCCTTGTCGCGAAAGAGATCCAAAGGCGCTCAAGTGCTTCATCGCATTGTTAGTGTACGTGAATTCTAGCTTACCCAGATTCCAGTCAACATGTTTTAATATAATGCCTATCTTAGCGCCATGGATACGCTGCACTCGATCCTGTGCTTTTACATTATCTATTGGTGAGACAGAACTCTTTCCGCTGTCGTCTGTGCTCATCATATCAGGTACCTGATCCTGAATTATGGCAATGTCGCCAGCCTGGAGGACAATATGTGGTGCGTCGACTCACTCTGTTAGTGGTGGTAGAAGTCCTCTCTGAGTTACAGCCCAGGGGAATGGACGTATGTCCCCTTTCACTGCTGTGGCCCACCCGCTGTCCTAACTTTGTGTTGGTGTAGGCTCAAGTCATGGTCAATGTAAGCTGCTTTCGCTAATCATGGTATTACTTGCTCATTATTACTGTAGACCTTTATCTGCTTCTCCGTACAACTGTTTGTCTCTCGCTCCTGTCTCTTGCCTGTGTGTTGCCCTGATGTCGAGTAGCTTTTATGCGAGACGAGTTTATATCCGTGGGTATTCCTCTTGCGACCCCTCATAGCTCCAAGTATGACATGATCACCTCCCCTAACAGTGAGCAATAACCTCATCCTCCCGCTGGTCATTGTGAGTGTACCATGCTGAGTTATTAGTGCGTTCAAGTTCTTAAAGCCCGTTCGTAGGTAGGCATTAGTTGTTTTTACTTTGGTAAGCACAACCTACCAGCACCTAGATTTGTAATTACCTTTGCTGACATTCATGTAGGAACAGGAATGGGTGAGTTTCATGTTCCCGCATTTCGTCCCTGATTTGTGTTCAGCCCTTGTACGCCAGATTTCTTGATTAAATCGTATGTATGCTTGATCTGGGGTATTACCTGAGATCTGACACCAGGGACCAGATGGATTTACAAGTCATATTCCCGCTATCAAGACTTGATAGTATGTCTTCATGTTCGTTTGCGGTTTCCTTCACGGCAGCTAATAGCCGAATAGTGGCAGGGAACTACCTCACTTAGCGCAGCAGCTTCGGTGGATGTTCTGATTGCCGCGTCGATGTGTTGGTGTCTCTACCGCTGCAAGACAGGGTTGGCGAAGCAAGTTCTTGTCTTGTCATCTCCACAGCAGAACTGAGTTTGCCATCCGTGTATAGAACCGACTCCATTATCGTGACCCTGATGGTCTACAGTATTAGCACGGGCCTGTTGACGAGGTGAGAATTTATGCTGCGTGACTTGGCCACATCAACTAATCAAAGTAGTATCCTTGCGGTCTCCACGCTTATCGCCGTGAGATATTATTTTCTTAGACTCATGCCTGGAATACCTATAGCACCATTAGTTCTTGATCATGCCCTCTGGCGTAATTTCGCAGCCGTTTTTCTGGACGTTAGGTAAATGTATGTCACAGTCGAACTGAGTTGATGTCAGATGTGAAAAGCAATGTACTGACATTCGTTCTCATAGGCTACGTGAACTCTCTCCTTGCTATGTGAGAAGTATCTTCACTTTCACGTGGGCTCTCACATTCGCCAACTTTAGGCTCAACAATCGCGATCTCCTCCGAGGACAATCTACCAGTGCCGCTACTAAAACGGACGGCACCTTCGCCATGACGGATCCCTCAAGATCCAGCTACGGGAGTAAGACGATACCAGCCACTGTCGCTGTCACTGTGCACCGAACACCTATCTCCGAGTCCGAGTCGGACTTGCACGCTGCGGGGAAGCATGATTATATCGAAGAGCCGAGCTTCCTTGAAGTGGAAAATGCGGTCTGAGTTGCGAAATTCTCTTGCAACGCTAGGGTTGAAAAGGGTTATTATTGGGGGAGAGAATCACTCCACCCACTGGCACTCACGAGGGATGCTCAGCGTCGACTGAATAAAACCTTGGCCAAATTACAGCGACAGTAGGAAGCATGCGTTCCTCTTTCGCTGTGTTTGTGTATTGTATATAATCGAGTATTACTACTGCGGCTATTCAAAGTTGGTTTCTCCCACCTCTTAGGACAATACGAACGGGTAACGTCATTATCTGCCGACCCGCGTTCTTCTGTCCGGAGCATTGACATGGACGTGTCTCCCTCCTCGATGTCTAGGAGTGGGAGGGAAACCAGTGAACCACCATAATGTGGACAGGCCACGGAATGGAGAGAACAAATAAACGATACGCACGTGATCAAACGCGCTGTGGCCGCCGCCGCGTGCAGCGATGCGAGTGCGAGTGCGAGTGCAGCGACCGCGAAACCGGCAGCAGCAGCCATGTCGGACATTCCAAAGCTTCTCTTGGATTCTTTGAATTCCCAGACGCGAAAGCAAGCTGAGCATTCTCTTGCGGCTTATAGTCGACAACCTGCCTTTGTCGTCCACCTTCTCCAACTCGTCTTAGACCCATCCAACCATAGCGCCGTACGCCTTGCAGCTAGCGTGTACCTCAAAAACTCAGTGAGACTCGGATGGCTAGAGGATGTATGTTACTCCTCGATAACATCCTTTCTTGATACACCGCTCTGACAGACCCCAAGGACGAGTACCCTATCTCTCTCTCTGACAAGGATGCTCTCAAACCCCAACTTGTACCTGCGATGATCGCCCTTTCAGGCCCAAATGAAAAGGCTATCCGCGCACAGATAGCAGAGTCTGTCTCTCTGATAGCTGAGCTGGATTTCCCCGAACGTTGGCCCGATCTCATTGATGTGCGTCAATCGATCATCCCGTTTGATCCATTTTTGTTCATTCACGTATTACTGGTACTGGCAGCAACTTGTCCAATCCCTCAGCAGCGACGATTTTAGCATCAATCTTGGCGTTCTGGAAACAGCACACTCAATCCTCCGCTCGTGGCGCTCCCAAGCCCGCTCAGACGCGTTTTGGTCCATCATCAAACTGGTCCACTCCAAGTTCCTCGCTCCCTACTTCAGGCTCTTCCAGTTAACAATTACGCGACTCCTCGCTTCCCCGGATCGTCTAGTTGCCCAGGCTATGGCCGTACTCGTAGAGCTCTATTATGACCTTACCTGCCAAGATCTCGCACCGGAATTCGAAGATGGCCATGAAACATTCTTTGCTGCGGACACAGGGTATTTCATTCAACTTATGGAATGGGATCCTCCCCAACTTCAGACCGATGTGTGTACCGTCGGCGCTTCTTCGTGTCGCGATCAGAGCTAAGTCGTTCCAGCCGGAGGAACCTACACCCTCAGTTCCTTCCAGGATTCGGACAGCTGTGCTCGAGATCGCTGAGGTATGCCTTCTCCTTAGATCTCTCTTCCGTATGCATAAACGAGCACTAGTTGTATGTCAAACTGTACCCCGAGATGCTCGCACGCTCCCAATCTGTTGGGATCTTCGTCAAGAAAGTCTGGGAGCTCGTCGGCGGAGGAAAGCAGCTTGGTATCGCGTATGACCAGGTACAGATCCCCTCTTTTCCCAATCCCATCAAATACCCCCTTACACGAGCGATTCACAGCTGGTGTCTCAATCTCTCCGCTTCATCTCCACTGCAATCCGCTCTGGCGCTTATCGCGACATCTTTGAGACACGTGATACGATTCAAGGGCTTATCGCTGGCGTCGTCGTGCCTAACCTCGTGCTGCGCACAAGAGACGTTGAAGCATTCGAAGACAGCCCCCTTGAATACGTCAGAGGGGAATTACAGGTCTCTGAGATCTCGACCCCGCGCCAGGCAGCGGCAGATGTAGTCAAAGCTTTGGCGGGAGTAGGCTCAGATAGTGAGGTCGCAACGACCACGCTCGCATTCGAGTGGATCTCTCGAGCTCTCGCTGAGGCCGCGCAGGGCGGGGAGCATGGCTGGAAGAGTAAGGACGCCGCGGTGTATCTCTTTGAAGCCGTCGCGACGCGGAGCGGAACGCTGGCGGTGCGTGTGCGGTTACTGAGGCATGCCATGCCAAGTAGGGTGATAACAGTTCGACGCGTCTGCAGCAAGGGGTGACAGCTACAAACCCGAACGTGAACATCGTACAGTGGTTCGCAGATAACATCTTTGGCGATCTTCAGGCTCCTGCAAGCGGAGTCCACCCTGTCCTGCAGGTCAATGCGATCCGGTACCTGTACACATTCCGTTATCAGGTACGTTTGAGGGCCTCCTTGACCGTGGCCAATGTTCAGCCAATCGCGCGCTAATAATCCATATCCTCGACAGCTCACAAAAGACCAGCTCGTTTCTGTGCTGCCGCTGCTCTTGAGTCGTCTTGATTCCCAAGACGTCGTAGTATACACCTACGCCGCCGTGGCACTCGACCGCATATTTTCTATGCGTGTAAGAGATTCTACCCTACTCATGTACGTTTCTCGCGTCAAATCGGCTCCGCTTTTCACCGTGCTTGTGCAGGTTCTCATCTACAGACGTTCAACCCTTCGCCCCTCAACTCCTGAACGCCCTCTTTGTCAAGATCGAAGCACAACCGAGCCCCGAGCGAGCAGCAGAGAACGATTTTCTTATGCGTTGTGCGTCCGTGATTTAATCCCCCGAATGGCACGAGCCTCAGTTTTTGCCTTGATGAGCCAGGTATCGCAAGGGTAATCATCACGGCAAAACAAGGTCTGGGCGAAGGATACGCTGATGTGCTGCAGCGGCTCGTTTCCATTCTTCGAGTCATCGCGAAAAACCCGAGCAATCCAAACTTTGATCAATACATATTCGAGAGCATATCAGGGCTGATTTTGCGAGTCTCATGTTCGTTAATGGCATTGAAGTGCTGACGGAAGGCCTTATAGGTTCATTGGCGGAGCACTGCCTGATTCAATAACAACCTTTGAGCCTGCACTCTTTCCACCTTTCACAGAAATTCTACAAGGAGATATTGATCGTGGGTAGTTGCCTGGTATTTAACACAGGAAGCAAAATCTAACTGGTGCAGAATATATACCCTACGTTTTCCAGATCCTCGCACAGATGCTTACATTGCACAGGGGCGTACCGGTTGATTACCGCGCCCTTCTTCCCTTCCTTCTCACACCCGCAATCTGGGCCCAGAAAGGCTCCATCCCCGGACTTGTTGCGTTGTTGCGCTCGTTCCTTGCGCGTGACGCGGCGGCCATGGTCGAGACAAACCAATTTATACCGGTGCTGGGAATCGTGCAGCAAAGGCTCGTGCCGAGCAAAGCAAACGATGGCTGGGGCTTCGACCTCCTGCAGAGCGTCGTGCTCCACGTTCCTCTGTGAGTGGACCACAGCTTTTGGTTGGCTGCGCGATAGTGGCTGAGTGCACGGGCTCCCTAGGAATTCCCTTCAGCCGTATTTCCGCCAGATCATCGTGACGCTGCTCACGCGAATGCAGCAGAACAAAACTAATAGTTATGTCTACTACTTCACATACTTTCTGCTGTACATGCTCGCGATCAACGTCGACGGCCTTACTCCGGATTATCTCATCCAAACCATCGACCAGATCCAACCAGGGTACGACTCATCCTTCCGGTATTTTTTTCCTGTTCTAACCGTCCCACTGTGTAGACTGTGGTCTCAGATTGTCACAAACTTTGTCATACCGCAAACAGCCCAGCTAACCGTGAAGGACCGCAAGATCGCCGCTGTCGGCCTGACGCGGCTGCTCACGCAATCCACGCTCTCGCTAAAAGATCCGAACGTGAAGACATGGTAACTCCCTCCTCCCTCCACTTGCATACGTGAAGAATCTCCAGGAGGCTGATGACGTCTCTATTAAGGCCCCCATTACTGGATCTGCTCGCGGGCCTGTTCAGAGAGCCAAAGGCGTTCGCCGCGTCGGAGGATGCCGGCACAGGTGTGACGGATATAGACCTCGAAGAGCAGGCCGCAGGATATCAAGCCGCGTACTCGAAACTCGCCACCGCCACCGCGCCACCGCCCGATCTGGTCGCTTATGCGGGGGACGTGCGCTCGTACGTCTCCAACCAGTTCATGCGGCTCCTTAGCACGGAGCCCGACGTCAAGGCGCTCGTTGGGCGAACGGATCAGAGCCAGGTCCCTCCGTTCTTGTCAAGTCTCGGAATTTCCGTTTAGCGTGATGACGGTTACGGAGACAGGTGACATGGGAGGAGCGGGAAGTATGGAAGGGAAAAGGTAGGGCTTCTCCTGACCGCGTTCGATATACAGTACAAAGAGTACACGCACATAATCAACTATGCGGGTGGCTATATAGCATACGAATACGCACAGCACAGTGCGCTTTGTGGTTGGGTCCTACTGCCAATTCCAGGAACCAGGGAGAACGATGAAATCGCTAGGGAATATACATACCGCGGAAATTGTCGGTGAGCCCAAGGTAATAATACTGTATATTATGTGCAAGACGAAGATGGCACAGGTATGAGTCCGGTCGGTTCTGGAATATCGGGATGACGGTAAATGTGATGAGCATACACAGGCCGGTGACGCCTGCTACATTCGCGTTTATGGCTTCGAGCCTTTCCGTCCGACGTTGTTCCGTGCTAGTGGAAAGATGGTCGTGGATGAAGATAGTATAGTCGCATAGCAATCGACGCGAACCCTGAACCTGTGGTGCAAAGTGTTGGCTACGGAATGTGGACTTCTTGCAACCCACCCCCAATACCGGAGATACCAGGGTTCGGAGGAAACTCCTCGAGATGTATTCATGAAGGTTTCGAAGCTCAAGGATGCGAGGCGAGCGTGGGCTCATCAATACTGGCATCTGAGTGACGTCGATGCACACGGGAGACCACGTTGGCTCGTCAGGAAGAACCGCATCAGGACTAGGTCGTGTTCCTGGCTGTCTGGACGATGGTTCCTAGTACACCCACGCTCATGCAAGTGGCGGCCCACAGGGCCGCGGTGGCTTGGATATAGCACAGCGTCAGCCCCTCAGGCAACCGAGTGCATGTGCTGAGGGTGCCGTTTCAAGAACCCTTGGCTGGCCTAAGGGACGGGAGCTGAGTGCCAGCAAAACGGTGATTGTGCCTGATTGTTTCTCGTTGTGCACTGTCAGCGTGGGAGTGAGTATACTCAGTGGATAGGCAACTGTCAGCCCTCGTTCGAGGCCGCACTCAGCTCCGTCCCCCGTGACCACTGCTACCCCTTGATTGTGGAGACTTTTGGGTCAAACCTGTTCATTAAAGTTGGACAAGTCAACAGGCTGTCAACGTCAACAGTTATCGTCTCAGGGGACCATTTTGAAGACGTCGTGTTCATGTGTCCTCTGCAGGTCTAGGTCGACCCAGCCAGCCCTCTGCACGGAGGCATGTGCTCATTTCTGCCCTACGAGGGTACACCGAGCTGCAATAGACGAATTAGGACAAATTTGAAACCCTCGACGCACGTCCACTTGACATCAATATCAGAATCGGTCACCATCATATGGTCCCTCAACGTGCACGACCCGTCCAGATCATCGGCCTATATGTCCGGCTTAGCCCCGAGAAATAAGCTTGTACCCCAGAACCACCGTCGATTTTGACAGAGTGCTGTGGCAACCTTCGTATGGCAAGTGATTCACGCCTAGGGGCGGGCCCGGGGTCCCCAATGCGGTCTGAGGCGTGCATAACGGTGGTCGCCCCCTTGTGGAACGTAGATGGAATTCACAGTCATGAGCAGCGCGGCGCATATACTGTAACATGCATCACCCGTTATCGAATGAGCTAGCTGAGGAGCTCGCGGGGATCGTGGTTGGATCAGAGGCTTGGAGAAAAGCTTGCAAGCTTTTTGGCAGCTTCGGTGGAGGTGCATCTTGTTCGCATAAGGTTGGCAAGCACTCTGCAGTGACGTGAAAATGAATCGTGATGATGGAGGCTGTCATGATAATACATAGATGTCGCTGAGAACAGAACCAACTCAGCGACCCCCTGGTTGGGAGAGGATGTATAGATGGATTTTGTGGCACACCCGCTTTATGATCACGTCAACTCCTTTGTAAAGGGGTTGGTGAGAACTGTGTACCTGTCAGTGCTGGTAAGTGCAGCCTGGGGGCTCGACGGTCAGAATGGCCAGTCGCTTTTGTGTTGTCACGTCCAGATGTTATGGTACTTGGCAGGCTGTGGGAGCATACACAACGCAATGTGGTGTGCGCATGTACCATACATGGCTCTCCAGATGGAAGAGTGCTTTGCATACTAAACGCCGCTGCGAGAGACAAGCTGGTTAAAAAAAAGTTGGGGGCGGCTGGCAGAGTCACCGTGGAATCTCTTAAAGCTTTGAGGCCTGGATCGCAGAAATGACAAACATTACCGCAGGTCCGCCCTCGCTGAGTAGCACACACATTAGCAGGTAGATGACTTGGGACAGCACGTAGCGACCAGAAGATCCTCGGGAGATCCGTGGCAAGATTAAGAGCCGCACGGCCTATCACGGCTTGCACACAGAAATTACTCCATAACTCACTGCGATCAATTGGGACCCAACAAAGGAAGATACGTAAATCGGTGGACATCCTGGGGGTATCATTTTAGACGAGAGACACAGAAACCTGTAGAGGTAGACTGGCGATTCACAGTTCAATTACTCGTGGTATTGAGAGATGCTGTGCACGAGTACGTAGAACATCTCGAGGTGTATACACGATTGTGTAGATTTTGACAACCATTGAATGGATCGGTGTCCAACTATTATCTAAAAAGTGAGTGACACGGGACGATGACGTTGTAGTTCCACTCATAATATGGTGTCTGGTACGATTGGAGCTGTGTTCAATATTGAATGTATTTTCTAATCCGGGGTGAAGGTCCGTTGGGGCAGGTAGATGATGATAATGAAAAAGCATGGCGTGGTGGAGCCACAGGAGTTATGATCACAGCACCTGCGCCTTATGCACAATTTGTACGTCTCAGTGGGTGTAGGGCAAGAAAGAGGCGCAACAAGCTGCGATGTTGGAAGACCAAGGAATACTGTAGTGGTGGGCCCTGCCATGTCGTTGCGATTGCGCACCGCCTCCGCGTTTGGGGTGTGCTTAGTCATCACCGCGGCTCACTGCTCTCCTCGGCTGCCGCTGCTCGCTAGCTCACTCACTACCAGCCCCGCCCCGCGGTCTCCCCGTTCTGTGATTCCCATCGCACTATTTTCTCTCTTCGAGAGATCGAGCCATGTCAATCCACCTTGGCTCTGTCACCGTCGCTGCTGCTGCCGCCGCCGACTCATCCACGTCAACTCCTGTCCCAGAGGAGGAAGAGTTCTACTCGTCCTGGTCTCTCTTCCTCGTCTGCCTTCTTCTTATATTATCTCTCTGGACATCTTATTATTTACAAATAAAGCGAATACGCGCCATCCATGAAACTGTCGTATCTATTGTCGCGGGCATGGTCGTTGGGTTCATTGTCCGCCTAGCGCCAGGACATTTGATTAGGGAAATGCTGGTGAGTTGCCTTTGCCTCTGAGAATCTGTATGTCTCCGTTTTTTTTTTGGAGGGTGAGACATGCGTGTGTTTTGTGTTGGCTAGCCGGAGGCGAAGCTAGACAGAACGGAGGAGGACAAGGGGACATTGGCCACGTAGCGTTCCTACCCTACGAACGTGACTTCCCACAGGTTCTGATTCCCCACGTTAGACCTTCAAGCACACGCTCTTCTTCAACCTCCTCCTTCCACCCATCATCTTGAACTCCGGGTATGAGCTGAAGCAGGTATGTCCTCCCGTCTTTGTTCCAATTACATGACCACGAAACCGGCCTTATCCATAGGAAAGCTTCTTCCGCAACTTTGGCTCCATTCTGACGTTTGCATTTCTTGGCACATTTATCTCAGCTGTCGGTGTTGGGTACGTCCATGGGATGTCTCGAGACTCGAGATGCAGTTCCGAGCTTACCGCGTGCGTAACAGCGTGTTGGTTTACATTTGGTCTGTTCTTGGCATCGAATCGCTGGAACTCACTCTGCTTGAATGCCTCATATTCGGGACTACTCTATCTGCGACGGACCCTGTTACAATTCTGGCCATATTTAAGCAGCACAAAGTTGATCCGAAGCTCTATAATGTCATTTTTGGTGAAAGTTTACTCAATGATGCCGTCAGCATTGTCATGTATGAGTACGTGACCCTATCCGTTTACTTTTACCTGTCATGTTCACCATTTCGAAAGGACGCTCTCCCAATTTCACGGCACCGAAATTTACCTGTCATCGCTCTTTCATGGGACAGGGATCTTCCTCCTCTCATTTAGCGTGTCCATGGTCCTGGGCGTCGCGTTCGGCCTCGCGATGTCCCTAGTCCTCAAACACTCTTCCCTTGCTGTATACCCCTCCATCGAATCTTGCCTGGTGGCATTGTGCGCCTACACTTGCTACTTTTTCTCCAACGGATTGTCCATGTCTGGGATCGTATCGCTTCTCTTCTGCGGCATCACGCTCAAACATTACGCTTACCACACCATGTCTCATCGCACGCAACGTACAACCAAATACATCTTCGGCACCCTCGCGAAGCTCTCGGAAAATTTCATCTTCATCTATCTAGGGATGTCTCTTTTCACCTCCCCACCATCTGGGGAGAAAGTGACGTCGTACGTTAAGCCGCTCTTCATCGCCATCACCACTGTCGCAGTAGTCTTTACACGCTATGCCGCCGTCTTCCCACTCTCCGAGTTGATCAACTTCTTCCAGCGTCATGCGCGCGGTCAGCGCAGCGAGGAGCTCCCCCACGCATACCAGATGATGCTCTTCTGGGCCGGCCTGCGTGGTGCAGTCGGCGTCGCGCTTGCGGTCGGCTTCAAAGGGAGAAACGGACAGACGCTGCGCACGACCGTGCTCGTCGTTGTCGTCCTCACGGTCGTCCTCTTCGGCGGGACGACCTCGCGGATGCTGGAAGTGCTGGGAATCCGGACCGGAGTCGAGGACGAGGACGCGACGAGCAGCGACGACGAGCCGCCACTGCCATCGTCTCCTCTGGCTCGCCGCAACGCGCGATGGCAGCGTCTGGCGGCGGAAGACTACCAGGCGTACAGCCGCGCCGCCGCGCGCATTGGAACGCACTACGCGCCACATAGCTACAACCACCACGTTCAAAATTTGAGCCAGGGCTCGAGCTCGAGTAGGAGCCCACTCCACCACCAACACCACCACAGCCTGAGCCAGAGCCACCAACAGCCGTTCTCCCCGGCGCGGTCTGGTTCCGTGTTCTCCGCCGCGTCGAGCGACTCGTATGACTCGGATGGCGGCGAGGTGCTCCCGCTTGCCTCGGCATCATCTCCCAGTGGTGCCCCTAGGCGGGCGGGCGGCGCTACCGGTGGTGGTAGTGGTCCCGACGGTTCCTCTCATGCTCACGCCGCCGCAGCGGAGCGAAGCGAAGACGGCAAGTGGTTCCAGGCGATCGACGAGCGGTACCTACTGCCGCTATTCTCGAACGCGACGGCGAGCCGGACGTTCTATGCGAGACGGATGCGGCGCGCGGCAGAGAGTGGGGTCGAGCTGGAGGCTGGCGGAGAGGAGGAAGAGGAGGATGGCCGGCCGGAGGTGGAGCTGGGCCGGAGGAATGCGTCGGTGTCGGTGGTGCAAGGGGTTGGTGGTAGTGTGATCGGGCTGGGCGAGAGCCGTGTCGAGCGCGGACTGCCGAGTCCAACGCTGCGGAGGGAGAGCGACCCTGCGCTGAGCAAGTCGCCATGAAAATTACATTTACAGTAACTTACAGTACAGTAGACCCATCATGCAGTTACTCTTCAGAGACGGACACTTTGGCATAGCGCGCGTTTTTTTGTTTTGTTTTTTTATGTAAGTGGTAAACGCATTATAGAATACACTTATGTGTCAGCGATGATTGGGATTGAGAACCCTCCCAAAGGGTCTTTGAAAGAGGTACAGTATTTTACGACGTGTGTGTGGCACTCTCGGGGCACACGTGGGAATTAAAGCCCGTGTAATGTTGCTCTGCCCTCTCACGGCGCGGCGCAAAGCGCAGACGAACGAACGGGGTGTCCAGGGCCATTTTATATATACACTAGTCCCGTCCCGACTGGAAACGGACCTTTGCTTTGTTCTTCTCATTTTTCATTTTTGAGGGGCGCCATTGCATTGGCGTTCCTCAAGTCATATCGTATCTCGTCCCGTGGGACGGTGGAATCATAGCAACGGGGGGAGGGGTAGAAAGGATGGTGGCCAGGGGCGGCTGGGTCTTTGGTTTTTTTTTTTTTCTTTTTCTTTTCCCTCCTCCTCCTCCTCCTGCCCTCCTCATCCTGCTTGGGAGCAGGTCTGCTACCTGCGCCATCGAATGGCTCCGGGTCCCGGAATTTTAAAGTTCGTGATCATGTCATGTCAAATTCCTCGACGCTCCACCTGTACACATGGTATAACTGTGCGAGAAGTTACACACAAACTGTACGACTTCGGTGGCTCGGGCCGTATTGGCAAACAAGCAAGGGGGGGGGGGGGGGGCCCGAGGCGGTGTTTTTTTTTTTTTTCTTTTTTTTTCTTTGCAAAGTTTTTTGCCATAAAGCTCCGGAGCTGTTTCATCTGTCTATCCATATGCAGGCGACCTCCCAAGGGGGGCCATGTACCGGGTGAACAAGACTGCCTGACCTCCTACCCTCCCTCTTTCGAGGGGTCGAGGAGCGGCAAACGGAGGCAAGGTGGAGCGTGACGCGTGACGGCGAGTGACGTTCCCTCCCCCTCCTCTTCTCGAAAACTTTAGCGCTTCGTATGTGGGTTTTTCAAAAGCTTGTCTGTGGTGTATCGGCGAAACAAGCGACCGCCCCGCGCGATCCACTGACCAAGATTGGGTAAAAGTCATGTCTAACTGATATCTAACGAGGCGAGTGCTTCTCTTCAGGTTATTCAGGTCTCCAGGCATCAGGCCTGATGTCAGCACTAGTACTAAGAGGGACCAAATTTAGGAAGAGAGGAAGGGCCGCCTGGGCCCGCTCGGTCCCCGATTTTTGTCACGTCATTACAGTGAATGATTCGTGATGCAAACCTATCCTGATGCGGTCAGGCCGTGCGCTTCCCTACAGTCCGAGAGTACAGAGTGCGGTATGGGATACTAAAGCCTGAATACAGCCTAGAGTTGGCACGCACCTTCCTTAACGGACGGTTATATAACTCTATCGTACGTCTGATTATGATATGTACGCATTACTCCCCACAGAATGGAAGGCGAATCCTAGATCGGAAAAGTCGTTATTGTTTCCGCTCCAAGTTACCCTAGGAAAGTTCATGGTGTACGTACTGCTCGACATTGTATGAATCGAATATGAAGGGGAATCAGCACCTCCACAACCCTCTTGAGGGCCATATTGGGCAGACGGGGTTCACACAGGCAAGCGGCCGAT
Organism: Russula compacta; assembly: GCA_022376555.1. Classification (NCBI taxonomy): domain Eukaryota; kingdom Fungi; phylum Basidiomycota; class Agaricomycetes; order Russulales; family Russulaceae; genus Russula; species Russula compacta. Next base: position 55,417 of record WTXH01000158.1, read on the forward strand.
GAAATATTATGGGACAGTTATGGGACACGCGGACAACGACTTTACGGAGTTACAATGGGGCGATTGGAAGGAAGGAGTAAAGGATAGCTTCTCCATTACCACTTTAATTGCCTACACCTACCCACTCGTCGGCTCGCGCCGGACGCTGCTGTCATATAATCACACGTACACGGCACTTGTAGGCCTAACCCAAAAAAAAAAATTGGATGACCTTCTGTTTTCCGATCTCCACCGAAATCATGTCGAGCCGGCCATCCCAAAGTCGCGACGCACGGCGTTGTTGGCTCACTCGCGAGGAATTACAAAATGGATCAAAGGATGGTCTCCTGGGTGAGTTACGGCAGCCAATCGGAATAAATAGTAGGAGTTGCCGGATTGACATTTGGTAGATCGCTTGCAAGTCAAAGGGAGTGTGATTTATCCTCGCTGGAGATCTTCGGTCTTGCCCGCGTCTCGCCCCACCATATCATGCTATGCTGCAGAGTTCGTGGAACGGAGACCTTTTCAATTCTTGGCTGAAAGCACTGGTTGTGAATCATCGACGAATAACGAGATCAAAAATTGTGGCCGACGGTCGCGATGCCTCGGCCTCGCGTGCGTGTACTACGCGAGCTCGGATTGCAGGAAAGCGTGACAGTTTCCAAAAGTGTGTTTTCTTTTTTTTTTTTTTTTTTTCGCACTTTCTTGGTTGGGATTGGGCGATAGGGGCGAATGTGTGTTTGTGTGTTTGTTTGTTTGGGTCTATCCAAGCTCGTGCGCCAATGTGCTGGGCAGATGAAAAACGCATTGCCTTGTGTCGGCCAGATCAAAGGACGAGATGGCAAAGCCAGAAACAAGACGGGACGGAGGCAAATGTGTGTCAGGTCAGTCATGTCCATTGCCCAAAAGAGTCCGAGTTGCGTCGTTCATTTTGCGTGGAGAGAGAGATGATCGTGTTCTGTGTCTGGCTGACCATAAAACAGATACAGTGGCTTTACCGCGTACACGATCGAGATTTGGGTCGAAGAGATGTCTCGTCGAGCGTCAAAATGACCGCATTCGACCCGACGGCGGCTTATGCTTGCTCATAAGTTGACAGCCAAAATGGCTTCCTCTTCACCTGACTGTGCCCGTCCCGTCCCCATACGTTCTGTCGACGACAGTGTTCCTCCTCCTCCTTCTTTCCCCCTTTCCTTTCTCCCTTCCTCCCTTCCACCCTCTCTACTCATGTTTCGATCTTCCGACCACGACCCGCTCGCCATCGCCATCGCACCTCCGCCCAACGAATCCCCCGCGGCACGCGCCGACCGTCTGCGCGCAGAAGCCGAGGCGCGACGTGTCAATGATGAAATTGAGGAACTGATCAAGCAAGACCGTGCTGCCCGTCGCAGGCAGCGGCCCTGCGTCAAGGTCTTACTCCTTGGGCAAAGTGAAAGTGGTAAGCGTTTCCGTTTTCCTATAAACGTTAGACCGACTCATCATCGATCGTCCTCGTCCTTCCGTTGCGCTTGCCTCTATTAGGAAAATCAACCACGCTCAAAAGTGAGCATTCTCTCCTAAGTCTGTTGCCTCCCCCCGTTCTCGATCGGGATTGCTGGGTTCGTCCGTGGACGTCTTAATTTTTCCCTTGCTTGATCAAGCGTGGGCGCTTCCAAAATTATGATTATGTTACCGACTTATTTCATTCAATTCACGAGATGGCCATCGGTCTCTTGGACTCCCGCCTTCTCACCCCTTTCCCTTCCTCTCCACTCCTCCCCGTTTGGCCACCCTCATCCTAACGCACATGCATTTTCCCTCGCACTCCCACAGACTTCCAGATGCAGTACGCGCGCGAGACCTGGCTCGAAGAGCGTTCCTCATGGCGGGCCATAATCCAGCTCAACCTCATCCGCTCCATCGTCACCTTGCTCGACCTCATCGGCGAGACCCTCGCGCACTCCAGCAATAAGCCCCCGATCCCACTCTCCGAGAAGCACCGTCTATTATGCCTACGCCTTGCGCCACTGCGCGGTGTGCAACAGGACCTCCAGCGCCGCCTCGGTTCCGCGGCCGTCGAGGTGTCGTCTGACCCCGTTCCCGGTGGCGCTCTACCGCGGCTGTCGGAATTCGCCGTACGCTCGCGGGATGGGTGGCGCAGCGCCCTCGAGCGGTTCCGCGTTCGCCCACAGGATGCGCAGGAGTCTGCCCGCGCCGCGGATGCCAGAGTGCGCAAGGCCGCCGAGGTGACCGAGGTCGTCGTTGGCTGCGCGGAGGACATGAAGGCACTTTGGGAGGACGCCGCGGTGCAGGACATGCTGAGGCGGAAGAAGATTCGCATGGAAGAGGAATCCGGCTTGTATGTCATCCCTTTTCCCTCTCTTCTCTCTTCTTTCTTATTCTCCATCTTCCCCGGTCTTTCTTTTTTCTTCGTTGATCAGAGTACCGTGATGACCATCTGCACAGTTTCTTGGATGATATCGAACGCATTGCTACAAGAGACTATGAACCGTCGGACAACGACGTGATCCGTGCTCGACTCCGGACGTTGGGGGTACAGGAGTATCGCTTCTGGGTTGAGCAAGGTGCGTCGGCTGCTTGCCTCTTTACTGCGAATTAAACCCGCATATTCCCACTCTACAGCCGGTCATGACTGGTTAATGTACGACGTTGGCGGGGCCAGGTCTTCGGTGAGCTCTGACGCGCGTTCCTCTCACGGGCTTACATCTGACTGTGGCTGCTCATGGCAGCGCGCCCATTGGTACCCATACTTTGATGATATGGATGCAATCATCTTCCTCGCGCCAATTTCCTCCTTTGATGAACGACTTCGGGAAGATCGCCGTGTTAATCGACTCGAAGACACATACATGCTTTGGCAGACCTTGTGCTCACTCCAAATGCTTGCCAAAACCCAAATTATCCTATTTTTGAATAAGTGCGACTTGCTAGAAAAAAAGTTGCGGGCTGGGATTCGAGTGCGGGCCCATATTCCAAGCTTTGGGGATAGAAGCAATGATATTGACACGGTCAAAAAATGCGAGCACGCTCTCTCCCCCGGTCCCGGATTGCTCCCCGATGCGGGGATCTGACCAGCGTTTCCCCAGACCTTCAGTCCCACTTTAAAGACATTGCGAAGCAGCATTCGCCTGAAGAGCGTCGGTTTTACGTGCACCTAACCTCTGTTGTTGTATGTATTGATTATGGCGTCATTGGGTGTGTCCCACTGAGAACGTTCTCCCACAGGACACTCTTAGCACCGCGACTACGCTAAGAGCGGTCGAGGACGGTATCTTCCGTTCTAGTCTTCGACGAGCGGACCTTCTTTGATTTATTCCTGCGAAATATCCCTGTATTACCGAGTTGCATCATCTATGTAGTACAACTATCTCTTATCATGCCCCATATAGCTACCTATGGTCTGCTCTCATAGCGATAGGGTCGGTATTTGTAACGCCAGTGGCGTAGTGTCAAGATGGCCGAGATGCCGAATTAGATTTGCACGTGTATTGACGTCTTTGCACCTGATTCTCACGTGTTTGATAGAAAAGGCGCGTGGTCCTCGTGACCTCGCGCCCCCCCTCCCCCGTGATCCCTCGTACGCACCCACGCACGAATATCTCCCCCGTCTTGTCCTCTGTCCACTACCAACGTCCACCTTTCGTGACTGTCAGTAGCCACGATACTGGCAGGCCCACTCGGAGAAACCCCCGCCATTGACTGAACCCTCGTTACCGCCGCCTCGAGTTGCTCCGATCTCCCAAGATAAGACTCTCAGAGAAACGAACGCCCAGCCATTCCAGTAGTGATGTCTTCTACCCCCGTCAATCAAGACCCTTCCCTTGCACCTCCCCCGCCAGCTGCCGCTCCCCCTGCCGGCGCACCTGCCGCCGACCCCGCCGCGTCCCCACATTTACTCGACAGCGCGCAAATCGTTCAGCTCCTGCGACACTTCCCGAGCGTCTACCAGGTGAGCCATCCGCTTCCCTCTCACAATCCCTCCGAGCTGGCCGCGGTTGCCTGGCACCCGAACGCATGAGTCGGCTCGAGCATCATATATGTATATACGTTATGTCTGCGCGCCTCCACGTGATTCGGGGGGAGAGGTCACGGCTGGGGCACGTTCGCGCGTCAGTCAGGTGCTGCCGATGGGCCTTATCCTTTTCTTTCGTCGACTTTTGACCCTCTCGAAACGGCGCGGTGGGCGACGTTGGGCCGTTGAAGTTGTACTCCGTTTGTGGGCCTCGCCAACGTCGCCCGTTTTCTGTCCCTATCTCCTATTTGTTGAGAGGCGTGGGAATCTTTGTTTTTCTTTTGGGTTGGTCGCCATGCTTCTTCACCAAGGGCACGATTTATTTATTCCTTTTTTGCCCTTCCACGTTCTCGATCCACATAAAGCGAGGCATATATGTCCCCTCTCGAGACGAGTTGGTGGGCGCCGTCGTTTTAATCATAGTGGATAATGGTCATTGGTCAAATGTGGTTTTTTTTTCCCTTTTCTCGATGACCTCATAGCTTCCCTGCCTCTCCATTGTGGCGTGTGGATGCTAACCGTTTGTAAAGCAACTGATAGATGAACAGGGCACTCTTAAAGAAAGCGCTGCGGAAGCACTATCTGCGTTGGGGGCACTTGGTCAGCCCCAGCCTAGCAATGGACCTGCGGGGGGTCCGTCCGGATTGCCTTTCCCCCTTCAAAAGCAGCAGTCACCAGTTCATTCCCAGCAAGCACTCGCCCTTCTTTCTCTTGCTGAGCCTGGACCATCCTCACACCCAAACGGGCCACCCAATCTTGGGCAGCTCTCGGCGCTTGCCGCCGCAGCAGGAGGTTCGAGTGCTGCGTCTGTCCCCGAAACCCAGGCACGAACTTCGGAAGGCGCAAAGTCCTCAGGCACAGCCGAATCACCAAAAGGCGTAGAGTCCTCCGGTGTTCCACCTCCCACGCGCTCGCGCGGCGCCCGCAGCGCCAATATGGGTTCAGATGAGTGGGCTCGTCAGCGGAAGGACAACCACGTTCGTTCATCCGTTTTGCCCTTGTGCCCGTTGTGTTTATTGATTCTCTCTCTAGAAAGAAGTCGAGCGCCGACGGCGCGGGAACATCAACGAGGGGATCAATGAACTTGGCCGCATAGTGCCGAATGGATCAGGCGAGAAGGCGAAAGGCGCGATCCTCTCACGTGCGGTGCAGTATATCCACCATCTCAAGGAGAACGAGGCGCGCAACATTGAGAAGTGGACGCTCGAGAAGTTGCTCATGGATCAAGCGATGGGTGACCTGCAAGCACAACTCGAAGAGATGCGTCGCCTGTGGGAGGAAGAGCGTGCCGCGCGCACGCGCGCAGAGAGTGAGCTCGACGTGCTGCGCGGGCTGAAGGGTTCATCTTCGACGGATGGACCCGCTGCCGCCCCCGCACCGGAGAAGGCTACAGAGGCTGCGGCCGCAACGGCGGCTTCGGTGAGTGATGGAGAAACAACACAAGGAGGGGAGGAGGAGAGTGGCCGTCCTGGGAAGCGACAACGCACGGATTGATCGAGAGGAGCGAATCCCTGATGTGCTATTATCATGATGTGGTGGTGTGGACCCCGTTTCCGCTGCTGTACGTTTATACCTTCGGTTTCTCTCTGTCTCCAGTCCTTTCCTTTTTTTTTTTTTGCCCTGCGCTTTGTCTTATGTGGTTATCAATCCCGCTCTCTCCGCTTCGGCATCCTCAGGCTTTCTTTCCCATTTGTCCCTTGCCCAGTTCACGAGGAGCCTTTGGTCTGGTCTGTTTGTTCTAGCCCGAGTTTTATAATGCGCGATGATGATGACATGTTAAGATCTTACGACCGCCTCGCCTGTTTTCGGTTTGCTTGGATAGGAGGGTCCATATCCGTATGTGAATCTCGAGTTTATAAGGGACCCATGCCAGTGCCTACAACGTCTAGCGAGTATCTTCTGGTTGGTTCGCCCAACTATATCAAAAGCTGGGGTAGGTCAAGTTTTCAGTATGATGGATATTCAAGTCAAGCAAGTGAGTTTTTCGGAGGGCCCAAGGCGAACTGAGACAGCATGCTGGGCTATAGCAATTTTGTGCGTATATACAGTGGTAGCAGGGACTCGACCCTCGGCTAAACCAGTTTCTTTTTTTTTGCACACCTGAGGAGCATCATGATATGATATCATCGGCATATCGGAACGTCGCCGCTCAGGCGACATCAGGGGTTGGAAGGGGAGTGGGAACCGCGCCCACCTCCCCCCCCCCCCCCACGCAACATAACATAACTTTTTTTTTTTTTTTACAGCGGATCGCGTCGTAACTGGCCTGTTGTACTGTACCTACCTTGCCTTGCCTACCGTACCTGTACCTCTTACTGCAGTTCCTGGTGCCTTCCTGGGTGCGCGGCGGCGGCGGTCAGCGTACGAATAATACATACGAGCGAGCGGCGAGCGCGGCGACAGTGGTAGTCACAAATGATCCATGCAACATCGTCGTCGTTCAATTTTTTTTTTTTTGCTCAGGTTCCCGACCCGACCCGATCCGACCCGAGAGGGCCGTCTTGGAGGCTTGGACTCGGGTGGACTCGGGGGTGGACTCCGGGTCAGAGAGGTCAGTGATACCGGAACGGGGGTCGGTTTTGGTTTTTGGACTACAGCAGTGGTGGTTGCGACTGTATGGTTGCTGTAACAGTTAGAAACGTAAGATATTATTTTTTGGGCCCAACTACAGTACGCTATGCAACGGAAAGATACGTCACTTTGTTGGCTCATGCGAACGAACACAATCAGCACTGGTATACGGCACTGGTTAAGTTGCAGTGACAGTGATGACAGGCGAACGGCGTCGGGCGTCGGCGTCCCGGAGGTTCGGCCGAGGGGGAGTGAGGTGCCCGTCAGCATCAACCATCAAGTTTTTCCCTTCTCGAGGCCCGTGCGTGACGCGAAGTGCAGGCTTCGAAGGCAAGGCCGAGAACGAGACCGAGGCAGGCCAGCCCGCCACGGCATGGGCAGCGAAATGAAATGAGATGAGATGGGGGCCCCCCCGCTCAAGGAAGGGGGAGGAAAATCGGGTGCCGAGCTGCGGGTCTGCACAATCGCGCTGCAGCCTCTGGGTAGGCGGGCAGAGGTAGGTGTGATCGATCATACAGTAGGATTATATGATGCGTGTGTATTCCCTTATTCCTGCCTTGGCTATCGCTGATCAGGTCGATCAGGTCGCCAAACCCCTCTTCACAAGGCGATCTGATGGGTTGCTTCCTCTGCTTCCAGGCCCGTATATCTAACGGCTCTTCACATTTCTCCCCAGGTTACGCTCGATGTGATGATGAGGGTCGCCATTCCACCCAACTGTCCACGAAGTATGCCACCATGACCTCATCCATCGATCGGAGGGGAGGACCCTCCTTCAGCTCCCGCATTTTTCCTGGTTTCTTTCTTTCTTTTTTTGGCGGTGCAACTGGCATCGTGACACCTGCACCTGAAAGCTGAAACATGAGCTTGGGCCACGCGGAGCGATTCCCCGAATGAGTCTTTTGTTGTCCAAGTCAGATTTACTGCGTTGCATCCGCCATAATCAGGGGGCCAGATATTTCTTTTGCTTTTGTTGGAAGACGCCGCGATACGTTACATCAGGCTGCGCCTTCCGTGCCCCACACCGAGTCGCCACGCACTCTTGACGCTGCTTCTCGATTCCTGATTTTTGTTGGAATGATAAGAGAATGAACACCAAGCCAACGAGCGAGTGGCATCTGCCTCTGGAACCCGACCGTGCCGTCGACATCATTGACGTGTGCCACCACGCCGCTGGCATCATCGAGGAACGTTCACTTTGCATCACAGAAGGGCTGGGGCCCCCACGGGGAGAAAGCTACTCTACTGCTACTTGCTACCGTGAAATGGGGTCGAAAGATTCCTGGACTAATGCTCATGAATGAGGGCCAAACTCAAAGCAGAAGAGCAAAGGTGATCGGGTCCCTGTTCGTGTAGACTAAAGGATTCAGACGAGCGGCAAGGGGGAGAAGGGGACTAGGGGCACAGTATGCTTAGGCGGGAGGCGATGGACAATAGGGGCGGACGGTGTTTGGTTAAGTTAAGGGGGACCAGGCGACGACTATACAAAACAGAGGGTCGAGAAATGCGGAAACGAAGTCCGTGACCGGCACTGGTCTGTGATCACACCCCCCACCATGGAGCTCACTAACCAAAGGTTTGTCTTCCATTTCACCCTCACTATAGTGCCAGAGTAACGTCTCCAGCAGCCTCGAGTCCTACTGGGTCTCGAGTTTCAATAAACGTCATAGTCTTCTAGACCACCCGGAAAGCTGTTCACCGACAGTGGGGCCTAGAAACGCCACTGATCTTTGGGACCGCGAGATCGAGTTGGTCACTACGCTGGTGCAGTCCTTAAAAGCACGACGGAATGCCACTTTACCTATCTCTATGCACCCTCCTGAAGTCCTAGTTCTCATGTTCAAGTCGTACAGAGATGACGATGGAAATGATCTCAGAGGCAGGGACCCACGATATGCCTCGGATTCTGATGACGACGACGCAGGGTATTACTGCTACAAATGTGATAGATTCACCCCGCGAGCCATTGGGTGGTTGGAGTGCTCACGCGTGTGCCAGCGCTGGAGAAAGATCATATTTGGGACCCCCACTCTGTGGAGCGATATCATCGTCGAATGGGGACCCCTCCTGGGTAGCAAGATTTCTCAACCTTTCTCAATCTGCCCCAACAATCCTGTTTCTAGGCGACATCTCCGATTGGGGGTCCATCCCATTCACGAGGAATTCCCAAACTCTCTGATATAGATCGGGCAGGCATGATGTCATTGGCAGCTCAAACGGAGCGCGTCCTCTCTTCATTTCTCTACCGCTTTGCCTTTACCTCACCCGTTCTATCGAGTTCACCGTCACCACATCAATTGGATTAGAGGGCCCCCTGTGGAAAAGTTTGTTACCTCTTGGGCTCCTGATACGCAACTCGCCTGCCCTTGAACGCATCTCACTTCGTGAATGCCTCGTCAATTGGGAACCACCTCCACCCTCTCACACCCTCATATTTATGGAGATAAAAACATGTTTCCGTAAAACAACAAGGGGTCTCCGCCGAGTTCCACGATGCGATATGTGCCTCGGAATTTCTTCGGAGCACGCCAATGCTAGAGGCTCTAACAGTCATTTATGACTTTCCCACAAAGTACCACGAAGCTACCAGAAGAGATGACAGTATAGAGCTTCCTTTCCTGCGAGAGCTCGTGCTGGGTGAAGCCGATAGCCCGTGGTGTTCGTATTTTCTTGGACGTATCACGTTCCCTACAGCGTCACGTGTTGAGCTCAAGTTTGGCTATGATTACGGCGGTTCAGAAGGTCAAGAATTGATCAGTTGGTATTTACGACAAAGATTTCAGGACTCTTGGAAAGCAAGTGGATACCTCGCGCTACTGGGACGTGACTTTGGGATAGGGATACACATCCATGCCACTTCGAGCGCCTCAGTGCCCCTGGACTCGGAGTTGGAGGCTTCCACGCAGGCTATTCGAGACGCTCAAGACGCTGATTGTAGACCCATAGACCTAAACTTCCGAAATAGGATGCACCGCCCCAGGCATGGGATGGACTGCTTCAAGCATTGGGCGGGACTGCTCCAGTCGCGCCCATGGTCATTCCCATGCCGCATGTCTTTCACTGTCTCCGCTGTTTGTGCGCACCCTCGACATCAAGATCCATGACGTCTTGATATGGGAGGCCCTCGCCGGCCATTTTCCATATGCCACAAGCATCGCTACCTTTCATCACACCATCCTTCGTTATTTGACCAGCAACTTCTGCCCGGGGCGTTCCCAAATTTGACATTCGTGAAACTGCGCGGAGTCTCACGCTATGCATCAGATAACGAGAACACGTTGAGGTGGCTGCGCGCACGCAAGAAGTGGGGGGCGCCTATTAGACGACTCATCCTTGGATGCTGAACCACCTATTGCCTGGCTTGATGCTGCACGTAGAGTCGTAGATCATGTCGAAATAGAGTAGCAGGAAGAACCATCATCGTATTGGTTCATGTCGTGTGGGGAACTTGTTGTAAACACGTCGATGCTGAATGTTGTTGTCATGTCTCCTATCTCCCAATCATCACTATGCGATTCGCTGTCCCTTGCGCGAGCAGGAGACTCTCTTTATGTTGCCAAGTCTACTACTACCACAACAAAGAGAACCGACGATGCAGCCACCAATACCACCACCAATACAGATCAAAGTCACACATCACCGCACCGTCACTCACTCGTAGGTTGCCACACGCCCTCAACTCGCACATCACGCGACGACCCCGACGTACGCATCCGTTTCCGCACAACGCCGCTGCTACCGCTGCCGCCAATAGACCGCAAACGGCGCTGCCTCAGCGCGCGCCGCGCCGCCTCCTCCTTCTCCGACAGCCGCGTCCGCGTCCAGCGCGCAACCGTACTCCCAGACGCGCGCGACATTTCAGAGCCGACCGACGTCGCTTCCGACGCCGCCGACGACGACGAGCAGCGCGCCAGCGAGCGGGAGCCGCCGCCGCCGCCACCGCCTCGACCACGGCGCCGGCGCGAGCCGTACTGCCGCTTCGTCGACGTGCTGCGCGCCGTGGCGGCGCTCGTGCGCGGTATGGGAGGCATGGGCGGGAGATGGGGCAAGCGCGGCGGAACGAGGGATGCGCGCGGGAGTGGGGGTGGTGGTGATGGTGTGGTGTGGTAGGGAACGGAGAGCGCTCGAGGGCGTGGGTGGAAGTAGTGGTAGGGCTCTGCTGTTGCTGCGAGAGGGAGAAGAAGAAGAGAAAGCGGAGGAGGAGGAGGAGGGGTGGTGGTGGTGGTGGTGCCGTGCCACGAGGGGATTGGGCACGCCGCGGATGTGCACAATGCCGGCTCCGTCGCGCGTCTCTTCTAGCGTCCAGGGCTTGGAAATCGTCGATGCCGTGGACAAGGCTCGTGTAACGGGCGAGTCGTGCTGCTGCTGCTGCTGCCAGTCGTATGCGGTCACGCTGGGACGGGAGGGCACAGGCGCGGGCGCAGCGGACGTGTTCGCAAACACGCCAAAGGCGCTCGCAATGTTATTCCGTAGCGAGTCGCGCCAGGCCTCGATCGTGCCTTGTGCCGCTGGCAGTGGTGGTTGCGAATCATGGGAGGACCCGGCAGCAGGCTTCGCGGCGGACGAACGCTCCAGGCGTTCCTTCCACTTATGATGGTCCAACGGGACCGCTGCACCCTCGCCCACTCGTGGGCCGCGCCCTGGCTCCTGCTCCCGCTCCGGTTCTGATCCCATCTCTGCGGAGGGCGTTGTTCGGATCCAGGGCACGTCGAGCCCGGATCCGTTCAGGCTCAGATAGCGCGGTCTGAACATCGCGCCGGACTCGCGCGGCGTGCCGACGACGTCACGGTCATGATTATCGTCCAGCGCCGTCGGAGGCCGACTCGACTCGTCGCCAGAGGTGAGTATGTCGCCCGCGACGAGATTGGCGACGCGCAGCGAACCACCGACGTCTTGCACGAGACCCGGCACGCTCGTGTCCGAACGACGCAGTTCGAGCGGCAGCGGGCGAACGGTCGGGTATGGGCCGTGCGCGAACGGGGACATGGAGGACAGGTTCGCCGGCAGCAAGTGCGGCAAATCGATACTGAGGCCGCTGCCACTGCCGCTGGATGACGCCCCGACGGCGGACGGGAGGTTGCTCGTGCTGCGCCGCGGTTCCCCGACGTGGTCGTGATCGCCTCCATGAGGCTGCCACCATGATGTAGACGTCCCCGACGATGAAATGGCATCTTCCGGGAACTTGTAGCTCTCCGCTCGTCCCCATGGCCAGCGCGACTCCCAAGGGCGCTTGTGCGTGCGTTTGCGCACGCGGAGCCACCAGAGAAACAGTGTGATGATGGTCGCGGCGGCGGCGATGCCGAGAAGAGCGATTCCGGCCCAGAAAGAGGCGCCGTGAGCAGGCGCGGAGGCATTGATGGCAGCGGCTGCGAGGGTCGATGATGCCGTTGCCGTGTTAGAAGTCGAACTAGGCAACGCGGTAGATGTCGGAACAGTCGTAGTCACCACGCTACTAGACGAGGTTGGCGGGACGGGGCCAAGGGGAGATAATGACGAGATCGTGCCCTCTGTTGCAGGGGAAGTAGTCTATGACTGTTGTAAACACGCGTCGACATACGAGATTATGACCAGGCTTACGGAGGTGGCGGCTGAAGTCTGTAACCAACTCTCTTAAGCTCATAATGATCTGTCTAGAAGGACAAGGCAAGGGGGCTTACTGGCACCGACAATGACCCGGATGGCAGAGCCGATGCAGGCGGTGGAGCTGATCCCATCAAAGTGCCCGCCTGTTGCAAACTAGAGGGCGCAGCAGCAGAGGGCAACGGCGAGGAAACTACCATGGCATTTTGAGGGCTCGCAGATGCAGAGAGAGGGTCAGGAGCAGGAGCGGCAGCCTGAGGATTCGCCTGAGCCTGGGCCGGCGGAGACCCGTCATGTTTTTGTCCCGGGACAGCCTGGGGCACCTGGCCGCCGCCGCCGCCGTCGATAGCCTGGAAGCCTGGTCCGAGGACGAAATTACTGCTGCCAGTGCCACCGCTGGCAAGAGACGCGGCAAAGGCGCGAAGATGGTTTCCAGATCCGGATTCGGACACGCCGCGAGTCGCCAGTAGTTCCAAGTCGTGAACTTGATGAAAGTCGCGGACATCGTCGCGAGCGAAACTGCGCGGCATGCTAGTGGCAGCACAGCAGCGACGTCGGTCGACGGCAAAAAAGACAAAGGACGAACAAAAAAAAAGATTTCAAGTTGGCGCGCCTGGCGCAACGGTCACGGTAGGTATAGCGAGGGCTTCCAGAGCGAGAAGGAAAAATGAGAATAGAATAGAGGGGTTGTGCTGTTGCATGGTCAATGGTCTCGGGCTATAGCGTAGAGGAACTGTCCACTGGACAAGAAATGAATTTCGGTCAGGTCCAAGGTCAAGTCAAGGCACAACGGTCACCTGCCCGCCAAAGACGCGTCGCCTTCCCGTCCCGCAGTGGCAAGGGTGCCTTTCCTTCTACCAACCCCTCCAACTCTCTACGTCTGCCAAATCAGTCCATAGATGAACCTTGCCCAGCACCACGTCCCAGGGTCCAAGGACACTTACTATATTCGTGACTTTGTGACTGCGGACGAGGAGGCCTACTTGTTGCGTAAAGTGAGGCCAACGTTTATCACTCACAATCCACTGGATACATCAAGGTAGCCGAGCAGATCCAGGAGACACCTCAGCCGAAATGGAAGCAACTTTCGAATCGGAGGTATGTTTTCGTGTGTTTGATGGATCCATTCATTTCTTGTATATGGCTGCAGGCTACAGACATGGGGTGACTTGCGGTCCCGCTTCTCAATATACCGACGTCTCTCACACAGGCGTACACAGGTGGCGATCTAACAGCGAAAAATGTACTCGTCGCGCAGCCACTCCCACACTTCATATGCAGTTAGTGCGTGCGCCGAGCGGAGCGCTCCGCCGATTTACCGTCTTCGGTCCCGCGATTGACAAACTGTCCACATATCTGGGATAAAGCCCCGATCTGATATCGCGTATCGCCTCGACGGGTGCATTCGATGATTCGCCACACCAGCGACCGAACCACGTTATACTGAACGAGGTGCGTTTTCTCGGCACGGCACCGAGCCACTTCTCGGAGCAGAAGCAAGCCCTCCACTCACGTTGCTCTCAGTACCATCCAGGCCAGGGCATCATGGTTCGCACTTGCTCCCTCTCTTCCCATTACGCTCAGCGGCATAAAGAAAGAGGTCCCTATTTACCTAGCCGCACCAAGACGGCGCGGCGTACCACCCGGTGGTCGCGACGCTGTCGCTCGGGAGCCACACGGTGATGCATTACTATGAGCTTCCCGCACATGCACCGGCACTTTCGCTTTTGCTCGAGCCGCGCAGCCTCGTGATCACGACGGGGGAACAATACAGCGAACGGGCGCACGGCATCGATGCCGTAGCTGAGGATCGCGTGGGAGAGTTGGAGCTGGCCAATGGTGGAATGCTCGAGAGTAGTGATAGTGGAGGTTGTGGCGCGGGGGCGGGCGCTGGGCGCCACCTCCTTGGGGATGGTGGGGTATTGCGGCGCCAGACGCGGTATAGTCTGACCTGTCGAGATGTCGCGCGGGTCATGAACTTGGGCGTTGGGACCACGCGCTGCAAATCCTAAAATCGTGTATGCGATGATGATAACGAGCTTAGTTTGGGTGTCGAGGGGCGCAGCAATTGCGCAGTTGACTCTTTCGCACTGCGTAGCAGGGATGGTTTCCCACGAACCACCTGCTGCTGCGCACGACATGCGCAGTGATTTAATAGAAGAGAGGGGCGCGGTGAGGGCAAAAGCACGCGCGATTCCGGGTGCAGAGGTGCTGTTGGTGGTCGTGGTCTCGTGTACTGCATCATCCGATCTCATCCGGCACGCTTACGCGGGCTTACGCCCCGATGCTGACGCCCAAAACCATCAAATTACGGCCGGCCAATTCCGTGCGTGTTCCTTGGTGACCGCTCGCATGCGCATGTGGTCGAACGGGCGAGCGCATCAGCATCAATCCATCCCATGGTCAGCGCCCATACATCCACGGTACCGTGAGGCAATTCCTTCCCAGCTCTTTTATAACTGATCAAATACCTCAAAGCGCAGCAAAGTTCGTGTGGAGGGCTGTCGCTGGGCTGCTGGAAAGCGAATCCCGATCTCAGGTCAGGTCAGGTCAGGGACGGAAGAGGAGTCAAAGACAGAAAAGGGAAGAACACTCACCGCTTAGGTAAACTTGAAGTATAAGCTTATACAAGCACAGGGAGGAGCGGCCGTCAATCTCATCATCCCCATCCCGTACCCGTAACACTCCCGTCTCTTATATATCTCTTACCATCTACCCGTTCAATCTTCTTATCCCTTCCCTCACACACACCCTAGCCCTCGATCCGTGAGCTTGCATTCTCTCCCAGTCTGACCCGCTAGCGAACCGACCAGCGTTTATCTTCCTCAGCACTAGTGCCCGTCCTCTTCAAAACCAGTCTATCTACCTGGCGTGCACCCCAGTGACTGGAATAGCCCTCTTGCGATACTGGTCCGTCGTATATTTATGGTAACGCGACATTTTCGCTTATTACAAACAGTCATGTTTGCCACCCTCTCCTCATTTCTTCCCTCGGCGCTCCAACAGGGTTCCCCTAACCCTGCTAACGTCGCGAACAAGGATGTGCCACCTCCCGTCAAACCAGAGGTACCCAAGCCGAGAGAGGTAGTTAGCACAGACGAAGGTAGTGCTAGGAGGAAGGAGAGAAGAATAAACCACGAAGTACGTCTTGGCGATACTGGCCCTTGATCCGTCCCTCACCTCCTTCTCCACCCAGTCGTTCATCGTCGTACGACCTCCACCTTCCATGTCCAACCACCCTTTGAACCTCCAGGTTCAGCTCGTCCCTCCACAAGCTCGCGACCGCGATCGCACCCGCTCTATGGACATTTCTCCCACTTCGATGCAGGACCAAGAAGATAACACTCTCACCCGCACAACTTCGAATCGATCAGATGTCTCGATGTACTCTGGCTATTCCTCCGTCACCTCTTTCACCTCCGTCGCCTCCACTTCCACCGCATCGTCCCGCAGGATGATCATCCCGCTCTATAATCTCCAGGCGCACAACGTCATGACCAATCTTATCGTTGACGCCGGCACGGATGCCAAGGTCGCAAAGTTCCAGAGACGCGGCCTCGAGATTCTGGGGCTCGCCGTAATCGAACCGGTCGAGGTATTTGGCTCCAATACCCCCTATGCCACCCAGATCCTTCCTTCCAGCAATCGAACTAGCATCGACGAGCATCACGACCTTACTCACCATCTCTCACCTTGGCGTGGAGGCACGGATGGTATACAAACACCCTCTTCATCTGCTCACTCACTTTCTTCGGCAGGCATGGACACTTCATCCCCATCCGCGCCTACGATCACGCGTGCTGACATCAACTCAACCCCAACCGGTGGACCGAAAAAGCTGTTTGGGAAGTTCTTCAAGAAGAAGGACAGCCAGCCGTCATCTCCGTCGGCGTCTCTTGCCTTGTCATCGCCGACGGGTGGTCCGCTTCATCGCCCGCGCCAATTGACAGCACAATCTTTGGCTCCGCCTCAGGGAACGGCAAAACGGAACTCTTGGCTCGGCCCGACGGCTTCCGGGCAACGTTCCGAGATGTCAACCAGCCCTACATCATCCATCCCTGCCGCAACCTCTCATTTACAACCGGCAGTCCTCGGCATTCAACCATCTTCCAGCTCTCCCACATACCCTCCTCATGGCAGACCGCACAGTTATACCTGGGTCGTTCGTAGATGGATCAAGGGATCGCACGAGAGCCTTCTGGGGAATGTCATTGGGCAGCGACAATCGCGGACGCCAACGACTGAGGAAGGTGCCGTGGACGTCCACTTTGTGTGGAGTCGGGGGAAAAAGAAGAAAAAGCTGCGGGATGGCAGCCAGCAGGTTGGGGCGAACCGTCGGACTAGCATGGCCGGTTCCCCCAGTAAGAAAGGCTCAGGGTCCTCGTTCAGTCGTTCGAGGACAATCGATCACGGAGTGGACGAGAGGCGGCTGTCGACCGCGTCTGGGCACAGCGTGTCGACCGGGAGCGAAATGGGTAGCGCGGCGGGGCCCGCGTACGGCGGCGGCAACGACGATGACGATGGGGACGAGAGTGACCCGGAGGACTCGGAGACACCCTGGACGTGCACGCTCGTCCTATCTCGGCGTCCCGGCGGCGCCGGCGGGACATCCGGGAGCGCGGACGGACTGGTGCGCGTGCGCGTCGCGACGTTCTCGCCGACGCCTCACCATCCCAAAGTCGTCGCGCTGCTCAAAGTGCCCTTCCCGCTGCCAGACATCGTCGTCGACCGGCTGCAGGTCTGTCGGCGCGCCGTGACCGCACAGGGGATCGCGCGTCCGAGCTGGCATCAGGTGAATGGCGTTGATAACGGCGGCGCTGGCGCCGGCGCGCCGGAGGGGCTCGTGTTGACCGCCGAGGAGATCAAGGACGTCGTTTCTTCGACTGGCCTTTGGCTCGTCGTGCGTGAGAATATTGGGGGCGTGGGAAAGATCAATCGGAAGGGCGATGGGTGGCGGATACGCGCGTAGTAGATGAGGATGGAGAGGTTTCCCCTGCGGAGAGGTTGGGCGAAGTGATGATGGTGGCTCGCTCGCTCAAGTTAATACTTAGTAATACTACTACTGTTGTTTGTTACCTTGTTACCCCACCCCCCTTTTTCAGCAGTGCTCATTTGTACACGCTCTCTCCCCTCCCCGTTCTAGTCCACTAATTTCGTTTTTTCTTCTTCCTCGGCATTTGCGGAGCCTCTTACATCTTTTTTGGGATTTCTTCATATTTATTTATGTGTTTTGGTTGGCTGTGCTTGTGTGCTCCTTTTAACCAAGATGATAATGGTAAATGGACGGATGTGGGGTGCCACTACCTTCAAAGCCGGATCGACGTCGTGTCGGGGTTTTTTTTTTCAGCTTTGGATTATTTCGGACCCACGAGATGATATGATGGTGATGACTGTTAGCGCGAGTCGAGCGCGGGCCGATGGTGCCGGCCGTCCGTCCGTCGGCGTCCGAATGAACCAGAATACGGTGATATCAGTGACGCCATACATATTGCTGTACTGCAGTACATCCACGGCGAGCATTCGGTTCGTCGTCTTGGTACCTTAATTCTAGTAATAGTAAAAATAAATGACGTAGTAAATATTCTACTACCGTGGTATCCCCTAGTACGTTACAAAATATCGAATATCGTTGTTTCCCCAAACGAACCCCCCCAACTGATGCTACTGATTTCCACCCTTTTATTAATAGTTTCGCGCTCGCCCTCCGTTCTGCCAGCCGCACGATGTCACTCACTGACGAGGGCTTCGTATCGTCATTTTATGCCGCTGGTGGATCTCGTGGCTCTCCCCTGGTGTGCATGAATCGAACATATTGAATACGAGTCCACACCAATAGCTCTCATCCTACTCCTTGTGATAGTAGTAATCTACAAGTCCGTACCAGAACCATGTTTTGGTATCCTGACTTTGAGGCACAGGACGACTTGTCTATAAGAATTACGATACAATCCAGCCGATTTCACGCATATCATCAGACCGTGATACAACCTAGACGGACATCAATAATAGCCCCAGCCGACACGTAATGTCGCAAATTTCGTCAGGGACCTTATAATGAATTATAATAAAATAATTGATATAATACTGCACCGGTATGGTAA
Source organism: Russula compacta (assembly GCA_022376555.1). Taxonomy (NCBI): domain Eukaryota; kingdom Fungi; phylum Basidiomycota; class Agaricomycetes; order Russulales; family Russulaceae; genus Russula; species Russula compacta. The sequence continues at coordinate 73,660 of WTXH01000158.1, forward strand.
TGATTATAATAAACTGCAAACTTCTGGTAATGCAATCGTCAACCTTGTTATAAGACTTATGATGTTAATTATAATTATATTACAATGACAGTTATAATGGCGATTATAATGAAATGCAAATGATTACTATTATGCTAACTACATCAACATTATTCTATACATTCTTTCAATTTTTATGGTTCTAATTACTTATTTATTGGTACTCATACTCTGCGTCATCTATCATACATGCCTAACAGCATATCATGTGCTAGACTAGAACAGATGTGGTAGAAAAAGGCTATTATAGTGAGTGGAATGAGTTGCATACATGGAATACAACTGACTGACTGAGTAGAGTGAAATATCGCATCCCATAGACTCAAAAACCACTGTAATTGCTTGGCAAACAATATCTTTGATGACTGGGAGTGAGCTATAACTTTGTTCACTGGGACAAAGATGTGCCATGCACTGAGCTCAAGGTGAGACAAATGAGCATGAGGCAAAGGTGGTAGTAGCCAAGGCAAGTGAGACTCTGTGAGGCATAATAAATACAAGAGTGATGTGCATACATATTGAATGATGCTGACTGTACCTTGCAAGGTGTGTACCCTTTACACATTGCACATAAGAGGTAGTATGTCACCGCCAAGGGTTTGACAGCAACAATAGACACACTAAGTCGAAGAGCTAGGTCTCGAAGTGACCTAGAAGACTTGTAGAGACGAAGTCAATGTCGACTACAGGGTTCCCGCTTGCTGAGCTCCGACTCAGTAGCCACCCACAAGAAGATAGAACACTGCTAGTATTGAGACAAGAGACTCAACTTGCCTCTACCAGGCATAATGAGTCCCCTATATATAGTACAAAGTACTTGAGGGCAGGCCTAGGGCCTGAAGGGGCAGTGCTACCTATTTATACCTGAAACACAACCAAGACAATAGCAACCAGTAGCACAAGGGGCTCAAGAAATCACAGGCTGATGTACACGAAATGGGGCACGAATATGAAATGGGGTCAGAGTCCTCTATTTGGCCGGTTCCACAACTTACAGGGGCGCAATGGTGTTGAACCATCACCCCAGGCCGGTTACATAGTATGGGTGTGGATGGTCTGGGCCCAACTGAGGTGAGATAAAAGTTAAAAAACATGAAGGGAACTGAGATAAAGTGGGGAACAAATGATAAAAAATTTGTCAGTGAGAAGATGAGGCAAGATAACCATTTGGGTGAGGCTGTCCACCCACCCTAAAGGTGGGTGGGCAGGTGGATGAAAGACAAAAGGAAGAGGGGAAGAGGGGAATGTATGAGTTGGTTTTCAGGGGGAGTTGGCTTTTAATAGGGCACTGCTGTCATGCTCTGGCACATTCCGCAATCACTGACCAATTCATCTCATCTTATCATATCATTCAAATGAGATAACATACTTGAAATTTTACAACAATGAAGTTACATCTGTATCTGTGTACTAACTATCAAGCTCTCCTCTTCGAGATGCACCTAGGCTGGGGCCATATTGGTTCCTTTCCCTTCATCTTGCATATAAATCTCAGTGCCTTGTCCTCGGGGTTAGGGGTTGATGCTGGAGGTAAAGGTGGATCCAATGCCATGTTATTGGCACTGGTATCCACATCGTTCAGAGTGGTATGAATTGGTGTGGTGTCAGCATGAACAGATGAAGGTGGGGGAAGGGCTGGTGACTGTGCAGGTGGTGTGGATAACATAGCCTCATCCATGTTATCTAGATGTTGGAGGACGTCGTCTATATCATTGAGTGCTGTTTCGGTCAGCTCTAGGCTCTCAGGCACTGATATCAGAGACTCCCCAAAGATATGGACATCATAGAAGGCTAAGAGATGCTTGCAATAGCTAGACAGGAAGCACAGGATTGTCTGTTTGTATTGCAAAAAGCACATTTTCCATGTGATCTTTGACTCGCCCTTGGTCTTCTGAGTGAAGGTTTGGTCTGGGCCACAAACAAAGGTAAGCTATGACAATTATATATCAGTGAGCACGCATAAGAGATAAGATAAAAATCTTACAACTGTGGCTGTGAGGGTGATCATGCCTGGTGTTGTCTCCATGACACCCCAGAGGAGGGCTTTGTTTGGACACCACCCTAAGCCACTGCTGTCAATGGCTGACTTTCTGTGCAATATGATCCTGAGAAACTAAGATGGATGTCTGAATCAGCACACAATGAAGACAAAATGAAGTTAGAACATACCATTGCAAGTGCCTCTACTTCAAACAGAAGGGGCTAGTGCAGTCCTTCAATGGATAAAGTAATGATGGGAATAATGGGTACTTCTCATCTGGCTTCGTTGGATTCTGGAGAAGTTGCTCCAGTTCCTGGGCTAGGGTGGGGTTGTGACAACTTGACAAGTGAGTTGCTCTCAGGCCCAGCAGTCCTGCAGCAACATCATGTGCCATATGCATGATGTTGGAATGCTCCTGCTTAAGGTGATATAAAAACTGGTGTGAATCAATTAGCAAGACATTAGACAGATGCAGAGTGAATATTTTGAACTTACAATGTCAATGAAGGACTGCCTGTGCGATTCATTCTTAAGGGCAGCCTGGAGTTCAGGGGTAATGGAGGTATACACCTCAGTGGTGATGGCATACTCAGCTGTATGGGAGGTTTTGTAGTGGTCAGGGCTTAGTGGATCCAAATTGATGGAAGGTTTGATTTGAGTGTCGAACATTCCACCCATGGCTCATAAGCAAAACAAAACCTGGCTCCTGCATATCCAATCTCCTTCTCCTTGCTGCTGAGACTTTTCTTACTGTGTCCACCCTTATTCTGAGCAGTCCTTCAGTCAGACTGCAGCACCTTGTAGTTGATCCTGAGCCTCCTGTATTGCTTGTTGATCCTTGAGTTCTGAAGTTGAGCGGTCTTCAAGAGCTGATGATAGTACATGAAGCCCATATCATTGACAGTATGAGATCAAGGCAGATCAGTAGATGCACTTTTAACAGCTCAGCCTTTAACATGTTGGGGGAAATCTGGGTACTTGGCATCAAGTTGACTGAGTTGTCCGATTCCAACTCCTCAGAATTATAGGTTGATCCTTGCTCATCAGATGGAAGGGAATCATTGTTGGAGGGAGACATAGTGCAATAGGAAGCGTGTGCAAGTGATGAAGATGTATACAGTAAATACAGTTGCATAAAAGGACCCTGTCAATGAGTGTGATTTATGCCAAGCACATTGAATGCAGAACAATGCCTGGTGAACATTGCAGCTGCATGTCCTTGATCAGTAAACCTTGGATTACTTGGAAAATTATAAATGATGTACACAACAAATAATATGGATTAGTGGTGTTGCACCATCTGGATACATTGATTGGCTGGTATTGTGGAGTGATTGGCATGTGTAGGGAGATTAGTAAAATCACCTCATGTTTGCTACATGTACAATTACATGTAGCTTTAGTTTGATCTTGTTTGATGGAGGGGGGTTTTATCAATTATATTTGATGGTGGGGAATTGCGATGTGAATGGGTGCCTGATCTATAATGCTGAGAGCTTTGGCACTAATATTACCTGGGTGCACAATTAATCATCACACTGTCTGAGTTCAACTTTGGGCAGTGGATTGGCCTAGATTTGCAAGCTCCAGCATGCATGTTGATTACCAATGGAGCCTCTGATTGGTTGCTGAAAAGAAGAGGGTGCAGAGATGGTAGCCTGTGCAGCATTGACAGCCAGGTCATGGGGTCATTGCTGACAATCTTGACCACACTCAAATCACTGTCATCGCTGCTGTCCCCTTCAGATTTCACATCTACCAATTTGATCATAGGCACATTGTCATGCTAGGACGTCATGTGTCTTAGTGTGAGGGTTCGGGGTCAGTTTGGTTCAGAGTTTGAACGCCTTGTCCAAGTCTGGTTTCTGATATGGGAAGTGATGTCTGGAGGTGCAATGACATCTTGTATTGCACTTAGTTCATTGGTGTTCATGCTAAGGTCATGAATGGAAGGGGTTCTGGTGCTTGCAGGAGCAGCTCCTGGTTGCTACTGGTGTGTCATAGTATGCAGCATGTATTACAGAGGTCATAGTATGTGACTTGTTCATATAGACAACTAGAGTTCCTTTACTAGTGGCCTTTGTATAGATGGCTAGAGTTCCTTTACTAGCAGCCTTTGGGTTTGGGTTCTGGGTGGGAAAGACAGCGTCTTTCTGTCTGAGTTGTTTGGAGTTTCAAGTGAAGAGCAAATGCAGCTCTAAGTCAATTTAGCAGGCCTTAGGGTATATTCTAAGGTGCAAGAGGATGGTTCGGATGGTTCTTAAGCTTAAGTTCATAAGATGATGAACTGGAAGTCCTGCTTTATACAAGAGACTAAGCTTAAGGCTTGAGTCTTGCTTTGGGGGGCTTTTATAGGCCCTGTGGCTACTGTACAGTAAGTACATATGACTAAGTAAAGGGGATGATGCGTCTCTAAGGCATCATACTATGTTGTGGTGGACAGTTGGGATGCTTATGCTTACTAATATTCTGTCCATATATGTATGTATTTCTCATGGTCCAGCCAGAGTTGTCATTACTTCCCCCACCCTACTTTACACACCCTCTATTATGCTCTTGCCACTCCAGACTGCTGCTGTGTTGCCTTGGCTACTTACTAAGGTACTTACTCTAATCTGCCGACGGTTTTCGTGGCCTTACTCCCACTGAAACACGTCAATCACTGCTGGAAACTCTGCTTAAATAGTCATGTATAAATACGCTCATAGAATGGGACCAAAGCCTTAAGCTTGGTCTCTTGTGAATCCTAGACATTCTCAGAGCAATCCTCCGAGTGATCCGAAGCTTCACAGCCCCTTTCCCCTCCCACTTGCACCCTAGAATGTACCCTAGGGTCTGCTAAGTGACTTAGTGACACGTTTCACTTAATCTACCATATATAGTAAACCGAGTCCCAAATGGGAAATCCTCAAACTCCAACACATATGTTAAGCACTCAGAAAGGTGTTGCCTTTCTTTGCTTCAGACAGACGAAGGTCACTGAGTAACAGACCTCTCAGTGCTCTATAGAACCACCCTATCTGCATCAGAAACCCAGCAAGAAGGAGCAGCTCCTTCCATTCACAACCTTAGTGGCGTACCAATGAACTAAGTGCAATACAAGGTGTATCAGCACTTCAGACATCCCTTCCTTTGGATACATGTCTCAAGTATCCAAATTGACTCCATCACATCTATATCCCCTTCCTCCTTCAGGAGATAGAGGACAACAGTAGCCAGCACTGCCACTACCAACAGCCATTCTAACAAGGCATTAGAACTCCACAGAAGATGACCAAGACGATGGTCACTGACGCAGATATCATCCTACACATACAGCAGAGGGACAGAGACAGGCCAGACAACCTAACTCCCAGACAAAGAGAACGAACAGCCAAGGAGGCTGCCAGACAGAAACATCAACAGAACCACCATGCTCAGTCCAGCATGACATACTAAGCATATATGACTACAAGATAGTAAGCATGTATGACTAAGTAAGTGATGACATGTTCAGATGGCATCCTACTAAGCCTATATGACTAAGAGGCTGGATGACGTGTTTAAGTGGCATCATGAGGCTGTGAGACTATGAAACATGGTGGCATATTAGTCTGAAAGTATTAGTAACGAGCCAAGGCAACATGACATAAAGTGGAGGGCAGTGAAGTGTAATAGAGGTGTGGTAATGTATAGGGATGGATGTGGAAGAGGCTCCCTGCCAGTCCATGAGAAAGTGATTACTATATATAGTAAAAATGATGTAAGCAGAAATAGTCTGGCACTCCATAATATCACCCCCTGTTTAGAGTCTTGGGGAGCGTCCTTGGTGGGACTCCCTGAAGGGGCAGTTGCGATGGATGTGGCCAGTGTGGCAGCACTTGTGGCACTTCTTGTGGTTCTTGATGGCCCCCCAGGACTGTATATACTCATCATTGTCAGTGTCAGTGTCAAGGGGGGCAATGTATTTAAGATACTCAGGGACCCTGAAGTCTTTGAGCATCTCATCATGAACAACCTTTTTAAGGTTGCTCCAGGGGACTGGCTGCACTTTGAGGCCAGTTGTGATACGGTTGAAGGCATTGGCATCCTGCAATCCTCCCAACCATTCCATCTTCTTCATGTGTATGAACACTGCCTTGATTTTGAGCTTGAGCATTTCCTGCTCAAGGTAATGGTCATCTTCTTCCCACTTGCGGTAGGCTATGACAGCTGCTGTTAGTGACTCATCTCCCTCATCATTCATGGCATTATTGACGCTCTCAGCAAATGGTTCCCTGCCAGAGAACAGTCTGCTATGGTGTTTAGTGTATCCAGCGGTGGGATGTGTGGAGGGGATGGGATGGAGTAAGTCTGTATAAATTGGGTGTCCCTTACCCATGGTGGTGCTGATGAGGAGGTAGTGGTTGTTGTCAAAGTGGTACTTGAAATATTTTGCATGTTTAGCACCTCCCTTTTCATTGGGCATGATGAATGGTTTGAAGGTGTGGCGGTGGTAACTGGGGCCTGGATATTCATCGCTCTCTTCACCCTTTGTCTAGTCCTCCTCCTCCTTGTAGACTTGTTGTTTGCATATTTCTTCATCTTCTTCTTTTTCTTGCTGGGAGCAAGCTGGTTTGGCTCCTAGTGCATGAAGGGCATCATGGACATTGCCTGCTGGAATGTGCTGAGCATATATGGTGGTGGTGGTGGTGGCCCTCTTGCAAGCATTTGCAAGGGCATTGAGCCTAAGGTTAGTGGAGGTAGAAAGTGGGGAAGCTGGGGCACTGTCAACTGAATACCCCATAGGGGTAAGTGGTGGTGGGGAGACAGATCCCCAGGAACTGTTGTTGGTGGAGGTGGTATCCTCAAGAAAAGTAAGGTGGTAAAAGTGGTTGGTGGGTAGACCAGTCATGGGTGCCATATGGGTGGTGCTGATGATGGTGGCAATTGGTATTGTGGTTGGGGCTGAATGTTTCAAAAGTTGGGAATGGTGGAAGTGGGTGTAAGAGATGAGGAGTGTGGTAGTGGTAGTGAGGCTGGTTTGGTAGTAAGTGGCTGAAGAGGCAGTTGCTTGCTGAGGTCTTTGTCTTGATTCATGAGTCCTTATATATGTTTTGACCCCCTATTTAGGTTTCTTTGGTCTTGTGAAATTCTTCAAGGAGCTCTGGAGCATGTAGGTCATCACTGCTGACCCATGAGTTGTCCAATGCTGGGTATCCTTTCCATCTGACCAGGTATTGGCACTGATGCCTGCACCCATGTTTCCTTTCTGCAATAATTTCATCAACTTTATATTCTTCTTCACCTTTTATTGTGTCAGGTGGTGGATGTTTGTAAGGCTTGCTGTATTCCTTGGTTTCTGTATATGGTGTTATTAGATCCACATGAAACACATCATGTATGTTCATGTTTGGGGGTAGGTTGAGCTGGTATGCCACTGCTGATATTTGCTGACTGATAGTGAAGGGTCCTATACATTTTGGTGCCATTTTCTTTGATGGTGCCTTTGTTTTGATGTTGTGTGCATCAAGCCATACTTCTTGTCCTTCCTTGTATGTGATATGGTGGACAGTTGGGATGCTTATGCTTACTAATATTCTGTCCATATATGTACATATTTCTCACAGTCCGGCCAGAGTCATCATCACTTCCCCCACCCTACTTTACACACCCTCTATTATGCTTTTGCCAATCCAGACTGCTGTTGTGTTGCCTTGGCTACTTACTAAGGTACTTAAACTAATCTGCTGACAGTTTTTGTGGCCTTACTGCCACTGAAACATGTCAATTGCTGCTGGAAACTCCACTTAAATAGGCATGTATAAATACACTCATAGAATGGGACCAAAAGCCTTAAGCTTGGTCTCTTGTGAATCCTAGACATTCTCAGAGCAATCCTCTGAGTGATCCAAAGCTTCACAGCCCCTTTCCCCTCCCACTTGCACCCTAGAATGTACCCTAGGGTCTGCTAAGTGACTTAGTGACATGTTTCACTTAATCTACCATATATAGTAAACTGAGTCCCAATTGGGAACTCTTCAAACTCTGACACATATGTTAAGCACTCAGAAAGGTGTTGCCTTTCTTTGCTTCAGACAGATGAAGGTCACTGAGTAATGGACCTCTCAGTGCTCTATAGAACCACCCCCTCTGCACTAGCAACCCAGCAAGAAGGAGCAGCTCCTTCCATTCACGACCTTAGTGGCATACCAATGAACTAAGTGCAATACAAGGTGTATCAGCACTCCAGACATCCCTTCCTTTTGGATACATGTCCTCAGTATCCAAATCAACTCCTTCACATCTAGATCCCCTTCCTCCTTCAGGAGATAGAGGACAACAGCAGCCAGCACCGCCACTACCAACAGCCATTCTAACAAGGCATTAGAACTCCACAGAAGATAACCAAGATGATGGTCACCGATGCAGATATCATCCTACACATACAGCAGAGGGACAGAGATAGGCCAGACCACCTAACCCTCAGACAAAGAGAATGAGCAGCCAAGGGAGCTGCCAGACAGAAACATTGACAGAACTGCCATGCTCAGTCCAGCATGACAGTATGTCTTGATTGGTTTCTTTATTTGGGTCTTCCTTTGTAGTGATTGGTGGGCTATTGTTCTTGCCTTGGTAAGTTCTTCTATTTGGGTGGCAGTGGCTGGTACTGTTTCATTGCCATCTTTCCAATTTGCTTGTGGGTTAGTCCCCATGATTAGTTGGTGTGGCGTAAAGCCCATTGTTTCATGTTTCCATGTGTTGTGAGTGAATTCTGCTACTGGGAGGTACTGAGCCAAATTGTTTTGAACTCCATTGGCAAATTGTCTTAAGTAGCCTTTGATCTATTGGTTCATTCATTTGCTTTGTCCATCTGTTCTTGGGTGGAAGGCAGTACTCAAGTTTTGTCTTATTCCAATTGCTTTACACATGGTATGTGCAAAGTTGCCTGTAAATCTTGGGTCTCTGTCTGATATGATTTGTTTTGGTGTTCCAAACCAGGGGAATAAATGGTGGAGGTATAGTCCAGCTACTCCTTCTCCATCAATGGTTTTCTTACAGGGTAAGAATATGGTGGCTTTGGAACATCCTTGGTCAACAATTGTAAGGATTGAGTCATATCCTTTTGACTTTGGTAGGTCAGTTATGAAGTCCATGGATATATATTGGAATGGTCCTTCTTTTACTGGAGTGTCAAAATGATGTAGAGGTGCATGGGCAACTCAGATTGTCTTGCTTTCTTGACACTTAGTGCATCCTTTGACATAGTTTTCGATGAGTTGTCTAAGTCTTGGGCCATGGAAGCATCTTTTGATGAGGTCCCAAGTGTTTTTGATGCCTGGATGTCCTCCAATAGGTGAGTCATGTAGTTCTTGGAGGGTTTCTTGTCACTGATTGGTGTCGTCTGGCATGTATATTGTTCGTGAAAAAAGAGGGTCAGGTAAAATTGTCACATGTTCATTGATTTCTACCCCCTGTTTAAAATCTTCTCTCCGAGATAGGAGGTCAGCAGTTGTGTTTTGCTTTCCTGGAATGTGGTGGAGTAGGAAGTTGAAGTTGGCAAGGTGTGCCATCCATCTTGCTTGTCTGGGTGTGATTTTACATGCTGATCTGAAATATTTCAGATTATTGTGGTTGGAGCGTATCTGGATTTGTTGGGTAGCTCCTAGGAGGTAGTGATGGAAGGCTTTGGTGGTGGCTACTATTGCTAGTAGCTCTCTGTCAAAGATATCATAGTTTTGTTCCACTGGTGATAGTGACTTCGCAAAATAGGCCACTGGGTGTCTCCCATCTTCAAAATCTTAGGATAAAGTGGCTCCTATTGCAAAGGCAGATGCATCAGTGTCCAATATAAAGGTCTTGGTTTGGTCTGCTGTTCGTAGGATGGGGTAGCAGATAAATTCTGTTTTGAGGGTCTGGAACACTTCTTCTTCCTTTGACCCCCATTCCCATTGTTTGTTCTTCTTCGTTAGGTTGTGTAGGGGTCATGCAATTTCAGAGTAGTGTGCAATAAAGTCCTTGTAAAAGTTTCCAAATCCTAGAAATGCGTGAACTTGTTTGACAGTTTTAATAGTTGGCCAGTCAGTGATTGCTCCGATTTTGACTGGGTCCATTTTGATGAGGCCACCTCCTACTATCATTCCTAAGTATTCCACTTCTTCTTTGTGGAATTCACACTTCTCTGGCTTCAGATAGAGGTCATTGTTGGTGAGGATTTGTAGGACTTCATCTACTTGTTGTTGGTGTTCTTTCCAGCTACTGTCAGTTGCAATGAGGATGTCATCCATATATATGAAGACATTTCCTCTTGCTAATTGTTCTCTGAAGATGATGTCCATCATGCTTTAGAAGGTGGCTGGGGCATTTTGCATTCCAAAGTACATTACTTTTGACTGAAAGAATCCTTGGTTTGTTTTGAAGGTAGTTTTGTGTTGGTCTTCTGGTCTAATAAGGATATTGTTATATCCCCATTGTACATTGAACTTTGTAAAGTGCCTCTTGTGTGCCAGTTGTGGGATAAGGTCTCGAATGAGGGGGAGAGGGTAGTTAATAGGGACCATCCATTTGTTTAGTTGCCTGTAGTCTTGTACAGGTCAGAGTTTTCCATCTTTCTTTTTGACAAAAAGAATGGTGAGGCGTATGGTGATTTGGATGGTTCAATATATCCCTTGTCTTGATGCTCTTTGAGGAACTCTTCTAGTGCATCTTGTTCCTTGGGAGATAAAAGGTATATTTTGCAATCGAAAGATGTGGGTGCATTGGGTTTAAGGTCAATGGTGTGGTCCCATGGTTTTGATTCAGGGATTCACTTTGAAGCTTCTTCACTGAAGACCTTCTTAAAGCGTTGGTATTCCCTGGGTACCAATTGGTGCCATTCCTTCTTCTCCTTCTTGCTAGCTTCATCTATTGCTAGTTGGGTGGATGTCATAGTTTTCTGTACTTGGAATATGGGTGGTCTTTTGTTGACATCTTGGGTGGATGCTGTCATGGTGGACTATTGGGATGCTTACGCTTACTAATCTTCTTGCCTTATATGTACATATTTCCCACAGTCCAGCTGGAGTCATCACCACTTCCCCCTCCTTACCTTACACCACTGCTATTACACTCCTGCCAATCCCTTCTGCTGTTGTGTTGCCTCGGCTTGTTACCAAACTACTTACACTAATCTGCCAACGGTTTTCGTGGCCTTACTGCTGCTGAAACACGTCAAGCACTGCCGAAGACTCCACCTAAATAGTTGTGTATAAATACGCTCATAGAAGGGGACCAAAGCCTTAAGCTTGGTCTCTTGTGAATCTTAGACATTCTCAGAGCAACCCTCTAAGTGATCCAAAGCTTCCCAGCCCCTTTCCCCTCCCACTTGTGCCCTAGAATGCACCCTAGGGTCTGCTAAGCAACTTAGTGACGCATTTCACTTAATCTACCATATATAGTAAACCAAGTCCTGATTGGGAACTCTTTGAACTCCGACACATATGTTAAGCACTCAGAAAGGCGTTGCCTTTCTTTGCTCCAGACAGACGAAGGTCATTGAGTAATGGACTTCTCAGTGCTCTATAAAATCACCCTATCTGCACCAAACACCCAGCAGGAAGGAGCAGCTCCTTCCATTCACAACCTTAGTGGCATACCAACGAACTAAGTGCAATACAAGGCACATCAGCACTCCAGACATCCCTTCCTTTGGATACACGTCTTAAGTATCCAAATCGACTCCTTCACATCTAGATCCCCTTCCTCCTTCAGGAGATAGGGAACGACAGCAGCCAGCACCGCCACTACCCACAGCCATTCTAACAAGGCATTAGAACTCCACAGAAGACGACCAAGACAACGGTCACCGATGTAGATATCATCCTACACATACAACAGAAGGACAGAGATAGTGTCACCGGCGAAAGCAGTGACACTTAGACGTCGTCAGTATCCCTTGTTTCGGATGAAACCTCGGATAACTCAGCGGATGCCCCCACTACTACTGGTGGGAAATAACTGCCATTGCTGCCCAGCGACTCGTTGATAGTACTAGAACTAGAGTTGACATTTGGTGCGCTTGCGACTCATGGGACGCAGAGAAGGAAGCACAAGAATCCCAGGAAAGCTAAACAAGCCACGGCTTTCCTAGAGACAATAGCTGAACAGTCACTACTCTTTGTTTGGACAAGGAGACTCGACTTAGAGTCTTGTCTCTGCACGCGCGCGCGTACAAGTACTACTGGTACATGCTGACTACTACTGCTTACTCGACTGTTTTCTGGTCATACAACTAACTAATGTGATGACTGAGGGGTGACAAAGCCCACTGACATGCGCTGACTACAAGTCCAACCTGTATTACCAACCCCAGGCCCAGACAGGCCTACCACACCTGGGGGTCAAACACGATCCTCACATGCCATCAGCGGTTCTCTTGCCCCCATGCAAGCCGCTCTGTGACATTACCCTCGGTTTAGAAGCAAGCCGCACTGCGGCGAGAGCTGTGTGGGATGGAGGAGAACTTACGATTCTTGTCTCCTCTGAGTAGGGGTTCGTCGCGCAGCTTGCGGAAGAGAGCGTAGCTCTTGTATTTGTGGGAGGCGAGAAGGCAGCGGCGGCATTGCTCCTCCTGGTAGTGGAGGGAGTCAATGTGGGCCTGGAGTTCTCGGGCTTCAATGTGAAGCCCATTGAGGTCAGTAACGGTCTCATGGTAGCGTTGAAACTCAGCTGCTGTCATGGTGGACTATTGGGACGCTTACGCTTACTAATATACTTGCCTTATATGTACATATTTCCCACAGCTCGGCTGGAGTCGTCACCACTTCCCCCTCCTTACATTACCCTACCACTATTACACTCCTGCCAATCCCTTCTGCTGTTGTGTTGCCTCGGCTTATTACTAGATTACTTACACTAATATGCCGACGAGTTTCGTGGCCTTACTGCCGCTGAAACGCGTCATAGACTGCCGATGACTCCACCTAGATACTTGTGTATAAATACGCTCATAGAAGGGGACCAAAGCCTTAAGCTTGGTCTCTTGTGAATCCTAGACATTCTCAGAGCAACCCTCCGAGTGATCCGAAGCTTCCCAGCCCCTTTTCCCTCCCACTTGCGCCCTAGAACGTACCCTAGGGTCTGCTAAAGCGACTTAGTGACGCGTTTCACTTAATCTACCATATATAGTAAACCGAGTCCCGATTGGGAACTCTTCGAACTCCGACACATACGTTAAGCGCTCAGAAAGGCGTTGCCTTTCTTCGCTTCAGACAGACGAAGGTCACTGAGTAACGGACCTCTCAGTGCTCTATAGAACTGCCCTATCTGCACCAGAATCCCCAGTAGGAAGGAGCAGCTCCTTCCATTCACGACCTTAGTGGCATACCAACGAACTAAGTGCAATACAAGGCGTATCAGCACTCCAGACATCCCTTCCTTTGGACACTCATCTTGAGTATCCAAATCGACTCCTTCACATCTAGATCCCCTTCCTCCTTCAGGAGATAGGGAACGACAGCAGCCAGCACCGCCACTACCCACAGCCGTTCTAACAAGGCGTTAGAACTCCACAGAAGACGACCAAGACGACGGTCACCGACGCAGATATCATCCTACACTTACAACAGAAGGACAGAGACAGGCCAGACGCCCTACCCCTCATAGCAATAGAACGAACAGCCAAGGAGGCTGCCAGACAGAAACACCGACAGAACCGCCACGCTCCGTCCCGCGTGACATTAGACCAAGCTTATCAGTCAACACGGAAGAATTCCGAAGAGAACCACTTGTCTACCCAAAAGCTTGGGAAGGAAGCACAAGGGTTCGCATCGAAAGAAGAACAGAACCAAATCTCCCAGAGTACATCACCGGACCAAATATCTATTGGACAGTCCAAGGAACATATCGAGGA
>WTXH01000159.1:0-86669 GCA_022376555.1 Russula compacta
CGTTGGGCGGCTTCTTCGCTGAAAACATGAGCGTGTTTCTGATATTTGGCTGGGATTTCGCCACTTCCCTTGTGCGACCCTGCTTCCTCGGCTAGCTTCGATGCCAACGTCTGTCCTTTTTCTTTTGTCCCGGGGATGACAAGTTTGGCCATATGGATGGATCCTTGGATGACTTTCGTTCGCCTTAAGGGAGTCTGGCGTCCTTGTGGGGTGACTCTGCATTTTCCTATTCTCACTTGGGTGGCTATTTTGGTGCGGAGGATCAAGGGTAGCTGCTCGCTTTCGATCCACCCTCATGCCCAGTCGATTCTCGGTTGTGTGGCTGCGAACCATGGGTACCCTAGGATGACCTTTTGCTCTTCTAGGTCAGTAAGAAAGAATCGTAACCAAGTCCGTTGGCTTCCCGTTTGCATTTCCAAGTCTGTGTAGTGTTCTATGTCTCCATTCTTGTTTCTGGTCCCATCTACGTTGTAGACCGGTCTGGGTCTCTCTAGTCGTTTGATGGGGAATCGCATTTCCTTTGCGTATTGCATACTAATGAAATTTTCTGTCGCCCCCGAATCTAGGAGCGCTATTGTCTCGGCCCTCTTTTTGGATAGGTGGATGAATAAATGTAGCTGCATAGATTTTCGTACAGATAGATACATCCTTTCTGATCCAACTTTCCTAATCCAGGCTGCACGGATTAGGCCTCCGAAAAATTTCCTTCCTTCGCTCCGAGACGATTCATCAGCTCTTCTTGGTCTTCCGATGAGAGGGTTTTGAGTTGTTGGTGGAGATGATCCACCTTTGAGATGTTGGACTCGGTCTCGTTGTCTTCGGGCGTCCAGTCAATGAGCTGGGCGGTACGTGTATTTGCACGATGCTGTTTGGTGGGGCAGGTGCGAGCGAAATGTCCTTGTTGTCCGCAGGTGAAACACGCACCCTGCATCCCTCTTTGGGTTCTGTTATCATCCGTCCTTACGACGTTTCCCCTAGGCGGCCCTCCACCACGTCCTCGCCAGTTCCCTCTGGGTGCTCTGGCCCGGTCTACATCCATAGGCACCGGTTGGTTGTTCCACGCTCTGGGTGCCGTGGTGGAATTGTAGGGGGTTTGTCCGAACCCTTGTCGCGGTGGTCGAGGGTTCTGTGGCTGCTGGGTGCGGTATTGCCAGTTAGTCTGAAATGGGGGGCGTCTGGTGTTGTTGTTGTTGTTGGGGCACGTGTACAGAGCGTCGATGATTCGTTGCGACGCGGTCACGTTGATGGCTTTAGCTTTCATCTGGTCATAAGTGTGGACCGCTGTATCTTCCAGCACCTTCTGTCCAACGCTGCGCGGTAATCCTTGCAGGAATAATTGCATGGTGTTCTGATCCATCGGGTTGTACCCGGCTTCGTGTGTGATACTTTCGAAAGTAGAGATGTACTCATCTATCTCTGACCATCTCATCTTTAATTCTTGCAACCTGATACGTGCCTTCTGCGCCTTTTGCGAATCGAGGAAGCGATTTTCGAAGTTCTGTACGAACGTTGTCCATACTGTGCGTGCGTCGTCCGCTGGTTGGAGCGTACTTAGCCAATCCAGTTGTTGTTCTGTCCATCGGTTGACTTCTGTTCCTTTGATGCAGGTGAGGGCTATAGCCACTCTCTTGATGAAAGAGGCTAGGGACGGAACATTGTGATTAACGAGGAAGTACGCTCGGAGTTCTCGTAGGAAACTCTCAGCTTTGGCTCGATCTCCTTCAAAGATCATGGTAGGGCTCCCATTGGTTTATCATCTGCTTGGATTGGTTGTTGCGGTTGTCCACCTCCTGGCGCACCTCCACCTCCACCTCCTGGTGGTCCGCCTCCTGGTGGGCCTCCGCCTCCACTGGGCCCTCCACCGCCTCCTCCTGTGGGTGGTCCAGTTCTTCCTCCTGCTTGTGTGGTAGTCACGGCAGTCGCTGCTGTTGACATTGTGGTGACGTTGGTTGGTTCGGTTGTGAGGGATAAGTCTGCAAGGGCTGTGATCGCTAATGATAAGTCGATGGGCGAATTTCGAATCTGCTGGTCGAGGGGACTTTCTTCTTCCTCGCTGTCGGAGCCTTCACTCCAATTGATGATGGTAGGGGCCTCTTCGTACGTATTTGCGGCTGCTCCCTCGTATCGCCCGTTGTACTGGTCAACACGTCGTGCTCTTTGGTCAAGAAATGGGGACTCTCCTTCGTTCCCCCAGTTGAGAGTGTACCAATGTCGGTTATGCAGATGAACCGCTCTAATCTGCGTTCCTCCTACTCGGATCGCGTATGATTGAAATGGAAAGGTCTGGTCTTCCCAGTAGACCGCTGTATTCTGTAATGCTCGTTCCCTGTCAATGGGAAGCTGGACGTATTGTCTCCCTTCAGGGGCCGTGGTGATAAAGAAGTCGAGTCTAATGTCACCGGCGAGAGCAGCGACACTTAGACGTCGTCAGTTTCTACGACAGTAGTGGAATCATTTGACAACTCAGCGGGTGCGTCCACTACACTTGGGGGGAAGTAGCTCTCGTGACTCCCTAAAGACTCGTTGATAGAGCTCGAATCAGAGTCGACGTTCGGTGTGCCGGCAACTTGGGGCACACAAAGGATAAAGCACAGAAGACCTAGGAAGGCGAAACAAGCCACGGCTTTCCTAGAGACAATCGACGGAAGTCACTACTCTTTGATAGACAAAGGAGACTCGACTTAGAGTCTCGTCTCCGTACACGCATGCGTACTTATACTACTGTACATGTGACTACGACTACTACTCGACCGTTTCCCAGCCATTCGGCTAACTTGATTGCTGACTGAGGGGCATGACAAAGCCCTGACATACGCTGACTACTAGTCCGACCTGTATTACCAACCCCAGGCCTAGACAGGCCCACCACGCCTGGGGTCCAGCGCACCTCTCACATGCCATCAGCGGTTCTCTTGCCCCTTTGCAAGCCGCCCTGTGACAAGCAACCCAGCAAGAAGGAGCAGCTCCTTCCATTCACAACCTTAGTGGCATATGAACAAACTAAGTGCAATACAAGGCATATCAGCACTCCAGACATCCCTTCCTTTGAATACATGTCTTAAGTATCCAAATCAACTCCTTTGCACCTAGATCCCCTTCCTCCTCTAAGGAACCAGAGGACAAATACAGCCAGCACCGACACTACCAACAGCCATTCTAACAGGGTGTTAGAACTCCACAGAAGATGACCAAGATGACAGTCACCGACACAGATATCATCCTACACTTACAGAAGCAGGACAGAGACAGACCAGATGAACTAGCTCCTAGACAGAGGGAATGAGCAGCAAAGGAAGCTGCCAGACAGAAACATCAACTAAACTGCCACACTCAGTCCAGCATGACATCTGGTCTCTCCTTTTTTCAACTGCTTCTGCCACTCTCTCTCTGACGGACTTCTGGGTTTTCTGGCTGCTGGTGTTTTGGTTGGGGCTGAGCCAGATTTCTTGGCATGAGGTCCATGCATTTGGGGGGGCAGGGGTGTGTGTGGGGGTCTATCTTCTCCTTTGCTGCTTTGGGCTCCTGTTCTGGCTGTGTTTAGGGGAGTTGTCTGCTGTGGCCAAGGAGATGGGGAGGGGGGGGTGCAGAGATGCAGGTAGGTCATTGTGGAGGGGTATGTGTGGTGGAATTATGACAGTCAGCTTTTGCATTGAGAAGATGTCTAGGTTTTTGGGGATAGCTGTTCCCTGATGGAGGGAGTGTTCTCCTGAGGTGGTGGGTGTGCAGATGTTGATTTCTGCATCTGAGTGAGGGGGGGGGCTTTCTGTTTGCCTTTCTCTCCTTCTTTTATCTTTCCTGCCTTTGGAGGCAGGGTCCATTGGTTGGTATGAGGGGTTGGGTTCACAAGGGGGCTCATGGTTGGTTTTCAGGGTCGATTGGTCTGTATTTGGGCTTGCGTGTTTATTTGTTCCTGGGGGCCAGCAGGGTTGTTCTCTCAGGGTAGCTCTTGGTAGCATCTCACTGTTATTATCTCAGGGTGTTTCCCAGAGCTGGTTGTGGGCTTGTGTCTCTCTTATTGGTGTTCAGCGGGGGTGCTTCTTTGGCCTTGTTTTGACACTTTGGCCTTCTTACTCTGGCCATGATATTGTTATATTCTTACTTATTATATGTATATATTTTATTTTATTTTTTTCATTTGATGTTGGTATAGTATTGGTGTACTATGGTATTGGCTTTGGTCATGGGAGAACTGCTGCCAGTGGTTGTAGCAGTCCAAGGTGCCCCTTATAGTGACTATCTAGGAGCATGTGTATCTGGGGAAACACATGTGATGAGTTACTTGTGCCATGTGATGCAAGACTTGGATTTCCTGTGGCACCCCCTAGCTGTTCTAAACCCAATCCCCAACACTGAGGACTGCTAGGTTATAAGAGGAAGCATAATAGCTGCTCCAATCCCGATTACAAGCTCTTGTGAGCATTTGCTCCAAGTTGCTCAGTTACTTTCCAGCCATCTCCAGAAGCTGGGAATTGATTATGGGTACTGTTAGGAAGCCGAAGGCTGACAGAGATAAGTTTTGCGTATTGCATTCTTCTAATTGAGGGGGGTTGTGCTTATTTTTTTCCCCTGGTACTACGATATTGAAATGTCATGGATATATAAGGTTTACATGATCATTTGTCAGAATTGGACCCATGATTTGTATCAGTTGGAATAAACTCTCATGTATCTTAGGTCAGTGTGCATACAACAGCTTTTGACTTTTTGCACTCGATTCCCATGAGCATGACAGACCATCATTTTGGTACAAGCTCCGATGCTTTGGCACGAGTTCTCCACAAGTCATTTAAATGTAATATTAATTAAAATATATACTGAAAATATTTATTAAATAAAAACTCAAATTGTGGAATAATGATTTGTGGCTAGGGAGGGGACTGCCAATGCACTTCCAACCTAGCTCATCCCCATCCCCCACCAATGATGACATTGCCCCCTTTTCCATCTGCTGTGTGCCCTGAAATGACAA
Source organism: Russula compacta (assembly GCA_022376555.1). Lineage (NCBI taxonomy): Eukaryota > Fungi > Basidiomycota > Agaricomycetes > Russulales > Russulaceae > Russula > Russula compacta. Next base: position 4,970 of record WTXH01000159.1, read on the forward strand.
CTGGACTGAGCACTCATGCCATCGAGCACCCCAAGGCCCCCATCAGGATGACTGGACTGAGCACCTGCGCTGCAGAGCACCCACACAAGGAGGCCCCCAACACTGGCAAGACTCCTGCCACTTCAACACAAAAGGGGAGCTTCAATTACAATTGCAATATGGGCAGCTTTCCAATGAAGTGGGCAGATGTCTCCAAATTTGATGCGTGGCACCAGGTGGAGGAGCTCACTTACTCCATTGAGTTCATCACTGCCTGCATTGTCAATGGAGGAGCACTGTATTTAGAAAAGCACTTTTATGTGTGCTCACACCAAGTGTCCAGTGGAAATAAGGACTACCAAAAAAAGCACCCCAGCTGGCAATGCAAAATTGAGAGCAAGAAGAATGGGTGTGCTTGCCAGATTGTGATCAAATGCTATCATCACACACCAATCATTCTAGGGCAATATGCTGAGGAACATAGGCACAATCTTGGTGTGGAAAACATCACTTACACTTGATTATCGCATGGGGTCCAAGATCAGATTAGATTGATGCTACACCAGAGGGTGGATACATGGGAAATTGTGTGCAATCTTTATCCATCTTATTACCTGATCTAACTTATCTATAGATTAAAATCATTTGCAATTTGGCACCTGGTGGCAGCCGTGACTGATTTAGTGTGCTTGCCAATGTAAATTGGATGGCTCATGTGCTCGAGGAAGAAAACATCAGACTGCACCCCAAAGATGCTATTTCCACCAAACTTTGGGTGGAAAGATTCAAAGAAAAAAATGTATCTATCTTCTACAAGTCTAAGTTAGATCCTCCTCCACCAGGCTCTGCAATACAAGACAATGTTTTTATATTGTGTATTCAAACCATGTTTCAATTGGACACGTTCCAGTGCCTCAGCAGCTAGTTCATCAGGATCAATGCAACACATAATACAACCCAATATGAAGATGTCCAATTATTTACAGTGATTGCCATGGATTGCTGGGGTCATGGTATGTACTGTAAATAATAAATATTGAATTTAAGCATAAATAATAATTAGTTGGGGAAGGCATGCCTATAGCCTGGATGTTAACATCAAATACTACGATCCTGATGATCACCTTCTTCCTTAAATGGATAAAGGATGTGAGCCCCAGTATTAGGCCTGGGATCCTCATGACAGACCACAATCAGGCCCAGATTGCAGCATTGCAGATGGTCTATCCACAGAGCTGGGTGCTACTATGCACCTGGCATGTGCTGCACACAATGCAATCTCATTTTGCTACAAATGAATTTCTGGATCTGTGGGATAATATTAAGGCTTGGGTGAAGACCAATAATCTGACTGATTTTTTCAATCTGTGGGACAAGATTTCAACTGATCCCTCTGTCCCACAAAGTTTAGTGCAATATCTAACCACAGAGTGGATGCCATCACCCCATATGTGGTCCAACATTGCAAGAAAAAATCAATCTATTTTTGAGGAGGGTGACATGAATATGCTCATTGAGGCATATGTTAATTCACACTTATTAACAATAAGATAACTGATCTATAGTAATTTAGTTATCATCATGTATTGAAATCTCATTGGCTAGATGGGAAGTGCAATCAGCACATTGACCATCTAGTCCATACCCTTGTTAACTCAATGGAGCTGGATTATTAAGCTTGGCACAGGAGACAGATCATCGGATTGGAAGGCCCTGATCTCATAGGGCAATGATGCCAGGAGATTCTGGCCAGTGCCAAAGAGATCTCCTGTGACTCAATCCAAAGCTTTGATCGCACACAGTTTGATGTCATGTCCCAATTGCAATTGGGGCAGTTCTATATAGTAGATCTGAACAACCAATCATGCAGATGTATTGATTTCCCCAGGATCAATTTCTGCAAGCACATTGCAGCAGTCTATGCACATTTCCCTCATCTGTGCCCAGAGGAAGGAGGGCAGATCTTGGCCTCAGATCCACCCCATCTCTTAGATCTCCCCCCATCCACTTCCAGATCAGTGGATAATTGGGGGATCCTCACACCAGATACCCAAGCATTGACAGCATTGACCAGCACTTTCACTAGCACTATATTAGTGCTCTCTGATCAGTTGGCTCCATCCTAGGCTGTTCTTGACGCTGTCCAAGGTGCCGTCCAATCAGCTAGTTATTCCATAGAGACAGCCTTTCACCGGCATAGATCGCGACCATGACAGCTGGACTCCAGCTTCAAGTGGAACGTCCGCACTACTAATGGAAGATGGAAAGCACACCACAAGTCTCCCCCTGGGGCGACAACAAAGGTCACAAAGCCTGTATACTCCTAGTCAAGGACTAGACAGGGACAGGACAAGAGACTCAACTTAGAGAGCCCTTGCCTGAGTGCCTAATGCGCTTATATACATGATAGGCCTAAGGCCTAGGCTCCCAATCCATATTAGTACAGTATAGTAAGTGTTGTATAGTAAGCTGAGCAGTCCGCTCACCAAGCAGTAATCTAAAGATAGCGCACTTACTAAAGCACTGACTGATACCTTAGCAATACTAAGAAGCTTCCCAAGCTTCTACTCATCGCTCCTGACTAACCATTAGTCAAGCACAGTCATAGTGCTTACTCAAGTGTCCTAGCTTTGTCATCCTGCCTTGCAGGCATCCTACTAAGCATTGTTCATGCTGTATCGCATGTGCCAGCCTGAACGGCATAACCAGGCTGCGCTTCTGAATCCTGTCTTGAACATCCATGAGCCATACTTACCTCCTTGTTGCCTGATGATCTGCCCTCCAGAGTCTTGCCAGACTCCATCCTTGGCTCCAACACCTTGATCTGCCCTCAAGGGACTCACCAGTCCCAATCCTTGGCTTCTTACGCCTCCCACCAGATGTCCCCATGGTTCTCTAGCATGCCAGCTAGCCACGCCATGACACAGCCATTGCTTCCATACAGGGGTGTAGCACCTTACTGGATACAAATCATATTGCACCCAATCAAAAGTCCTGGCTGGAAACAGTCAAGTGGATGGGCATGTGACCAGTAAGGTGTCGAAAACCACCCACATGTCTCCCTGAGGAGCGCAGTCTGACAGAACAGAGCATCAGTGCTGCTAAGGGCAAGCATCACCATATTCACAATGACCCATATGCCAGGGGGGAACGATCTGGTAAGCATGCCAAGCCTAATGTGCTTTCTGCCACAGTGAATGTGCATGTGTGTGCCTGTATGCCCATCACATTCCCCTCTGCCACAGCACCCCTGAATGCCTGTCTGCATCACACATCCCCCCACCACCGCGCCCCCTTCCACATTCCAGTCATAGAATCATAGATTTTATTACTACTGTACTTCATTACACTGAATGAATGACTTAGCGAAAAACAAAATTGGTGGAGTGTGAAACAAAAACAAATAAATAAGTTATTAAATTGAGTTTAATCTACTTTTTTCCGAAGTATAACACTTATCAAATGAAACGCACGGAAAGTGCCGTGCTCCACAGCCAAGCTGTGGGGCTGTCACGTGATGCAATCGAGTGCGGAAAGTAGCCAACTGCGTACGACCAGGGGGTCGATTTGACGAATGTTGTAGTTTTTCCTCGCGCTGCGATTGCACCTTTTTAGGATCCAATTGATCCCTCGAAGGCTGCTGTGAGTCAGCTGAGGATGAACTAGGACAATGTTTTGGTCAAAATGTTGCCTGCAGGATTTTTGGGTTCTCAAATACCAAAGCCAGTATTTGACAGACTGCGTGAGATTTTTTTTCTCACGTTCCTTTCTTGCACTCTTTCTTGGACATAGCAATAGACCTGAACTCCATTCACGTCAGCCGTTCCGGTCCTCCACCCGTCCATCCTGATCCTTACAATATTGAAACGATGGGCGATGAACCTTGAATCGACGCGTCCAAACAACGCCAGGGATGCATTCGACATTGAGTACACGATTTTCTAGTTCGCAGAATGGAAAGATTCGGTTCGAAGAGTAAGGACGAACTCAATCCTCTGGTCCGGCAATGCCACGACAAGTTTGCGGATAACGAAAACCTGATAGTGGCGTTGAAGGCAGCGCTCGGTGGTGATTGGGCCTTTTATAAAATGGGCCGTCTGTCGCACCTTGGGATAGCGACGTTACAATTATCAGTAGTTTAATTTCGCACGTTTTTTATTCTCTGCAAACAATGAAGAAGTCGGAGATGGATGATCGATCAAATAATATTGTGGCCGTGTGAATACATCCACTAGATGGGGATCATAGCTACATACATATACATGAACTTAATAATTCTAGGATGGCATCGTTTGCAAACCAGTGAGTGAGGAGTAGGTCGGGGGTATAGCAGACATAGAAAGTCCGTCCGTGCAAAAAATGCCCAAATCACCAGGAAGGTAGGCCAATGAAACCAGGGACCACCGGTGGCGGAGAAGGCCAGGGCCACACCTGGCCGCCACCGTAGGGGCAGGGTTCGGTGGCCGCGGTCCCATAATATGCGGCGGGGAACCAAGGGTTCTGACTCCACTGCTGAAAGTGCATCCCGGGGATACCCATCGCGCGTGGGCCCATGACGCAGCCGCCGTGCCCGGGGGGCGCCCTGTTCTTGCCCCCCTTGCGGCGCCCGCGCCTACCCCTCTTCCGCTTCCGCTCCCCTTCTCCTTTCTCCGAATCTTTCTCTTCGGAGAACTCTGAGCCTACAGGGCTCGAGGATGAGGACACGTGAGAAGGTGTTGGGGTGGAGGACCCGCTGCGGGGCTGCAGTTGCTGCTCGTGTTTCTTGGCCTTTGCGCGCAGTTCTTCTCCGCACTCTGTCAGGGAAGAGCTGGTGTCGCCGTCGCCGTCAGAGTCACCCTCATCGAGTGGAGATTGCGGCGACATTCCGGGGTCCGCATTATCTGTGGATGACGGTGACCCTGCACGCTTGGAGGGTGGATGATGACAATGGTTATGAGATGAAAGTGAAGATGAAAATGCTGCGACAGGATGATAATGACAATGACAATTGTGGTCCTGAGGGTGAGGCGAGGTAGGACCAGCAAGCGAGCAGTCGGCAATCGTATCCGAGAACGGGAACGGGCAGGAGCCAGCGAGGTTCGGCAAAGCGTAGATGAACGGTCCGGGCGCGTTCTGGAAAGGATTCTCGAGGTCGGAGCGCATCCGCGGCCATGGCGATGGCGACAACAGAGCAAGCGACGCCATCCAACTCGGTAAAAAAGTGTGTTGTGGGGATATGTGTGTGTTGGGTGGAGAGTGAGGGGAGGAGGCGAGAGGTGGTTATGTATGATTTGTCCACGTATGTCCCGTCCCGGCAATTAGCAGCGGATAAAAAGAGGTCAGAGAGGACAGACAACAAAGAAAAAGGAAAAAGGCAAGGGTCAGAAGCTGTGAGTGCCGATTCCACTCGGCCCTTCATCTCAAATTATACCCTCGAGTGTGGCACAGCATAGAACAAAGTGTCGATCTTGGCACCCCTAACTTCCTGGGGGCAATTTCCACTTTGCCACCAGCCACTAACTGCCAGACCAGCGTATCAAAGCGAAGGCGAAGCGACGGATCCGTCGGCCAGATCAAAGCGCACACATCCCCCCTCCCCGCCCCCCGCGGTCACTGCGCCCATGGGCGCCTACACACGCTTTGGGCCTCGGTCAAAGCGCATAGGGGGGACGATCCTAGTCAGCAAGGGAAGGAGGGAGAGAAAAGCAGAAGACGAGCCTGGCCATGATCATGTAGAACAATAAAACGGCCACAGAACCAAGTCATGACCAGAAACGAGACCGGAGAAAAAGAAGAGCCTCGAGTTGTGTTAGTTCGGTTCCAAGCTAAGCCCCGTAATCTCTTCTCGCCGTTGCCCTTCTGCCGCAACGACGAACGTCCCTCCCGCATTGCAGGCCAATGCGCGCATGCGCGCAGCAGAAACACGGCAGACAGATATACGTCCGTCTAGGATTGCAAAGGCACCGGAGCAGAGAGAAGCTGGGAGAGTGCTGCGCTTTTGCTTTGTGTGATGTGGCGCTGCTGATGCTAGAGAAAAGGAAATGGGTGTGAGCACTGAGCACGTGACTGTGACTTGAGTTTGTGTATTTGTGGCCCTGCGGCGGTGGGCCGAAACTGACTTGTGCATGTAGTGCAGGTGTGTCATTTTACAACAATGTACTGTCTTTCTCCGCATAAAACATGAGTTACGTTCTCGGTGCTTCTGTCCGACACTGCACGCACGGCGACTGGCAACCGATATTCTCTACGGCTCAACTACATCAACATAACTTACAAAATAACAAGAAAGCTCGAAACGACACGATATTCATATCCGTTTGCAGCGGCAGACATCGCACGCAGCATGATACCATCAAGTTGTACCAACGTCGGAATAGTAGCTGCCAGGCTGCAGTAGACCCCTCACGGTGTAGGGTATCAGTTCCCATCTGCGCCGAGGATCAAAAGTACCCATACGCGGGTCGCCTGCATGCGCAACCTTGTGAGCATCGCTCGGTTGATGGTCGGGCTAAAAATGCAACGAAACAGGCGTGGTTCATCTGGAGTAGAAGTGTCGGCCGGGTCAAGCAAAGACCGAAATTCACATCCCAATACTTACCATCGTCAAATGGCCTCGCCCGCATGCACCGTGAGGCTGCCGATGCAGGATGCAGGGAAAGAATTGCTCTAGAGACTCTGCCGGTGAATGAGCGGAATATACGGAGGGCTCCGAATCTTCCATTTTTGCACTCAGGTACGTGCGGTTCGAACTCCATGCTTAGTCCGAGTTCCCCATACGTAGCATGGAGGTATTCGGAAACTCCCTGCGCGTCGGAAGCCTGGGTGATACGTGAGATCATCGGGTGGAATGGTTCTTAGGCCTAGTGGATAAGCTGACACGCACTTCGCCAAGCATGAGGCTGAGGATGAGAGTTCGGGAAGGTTGATACCCAAACCGGAGGAGTGTCTCTGTTGCAATCCTAAGAATCGAGGTCATGTCATAAAATAATCAAGAGCATATGGACAGGAGCGGGACGACGTACAGCATGCCGATGCCACTCTGGATGTTTGCCAAGTCCCCCAAATGGTCTATTTCATTGTCACCGCACGTCGAAGGCGAGCTAGATCCCGAAACCTGTACACTTTTTGCGGGTGTTCTCACGTCCAACACCGCTGTGGGGGGGCCAATTATGCGCGAGACGCTGAGAACATGCACCGGACACACCGTCGCTATTAGTGATGAGCACCGGTTTCAGATTGCTGTCTGTCCCCTGCCAATGCAGGATAACCGCCGACTCAGCCACATAAGTACTGTTAAGAGAAAGGTGCCTGGCATGACCATGGGCGCTTAGTCTTGTGAGTTGGGCGTCAATCCATAATAATGCTCACGCAAGGGGGAAGGTCCGCAAGAGGTAATCCCGCAAATTGGCTTGACGACGTCCATCGAGTGAATATTTGAAATTCTGGCCCCTGTGATCGATATATGCACGAGATTAGATGACGGGATGCAAAGCGCGGGCAGAACACACATCATTTCCAGGGCACCGTCGTAGTTCTCGTTAATCAGAGTCCTATACGGCTGTGTTTGAAGCGCGACAGACAGGTAGTCAACGAATGGTGCATGGCGGTCCGGTACATCGGGCAACGGCAATCGATGGGGGAAACAACTCCAAAACGCGCTGCCAACAAATGCCAGGCAGGAGAAAATGAGGAGTGCCAACAGGATAGGTGGGCCGCGGTGGTCGGGTCTCCTGGTGGCGATGTGTTGATCAAGCAAGGGCATGAGTATATTGGAGGAATGAATGAATTTCTTTTCGGAGACATAGGCATCCAACGAGCCTAAGGCTTCAGGATCAACATTGTCAAAGGAGTGAAGGGGAGCTTCGAGGGTGTGATAAGAGGCTCCAGAAAGAGGACACGCTGACATGGCTAAGTGTAAGGAATGTGGGTGATAATGCAATGGGCACCAAAGCGACCCGGGGGGGAGGATTGAAAGTTTTAGCCTACGGTAGGAGAGGAAGAGCATATATACATGTAATGTAAGGCAAATGTAAAACGAAATGAATGTACGTCACGGTGGCGTTATAATTCATTGGCGCCAAGGTGACCGAATATCGAAGATCGCAGTAAAACATCTGCGATGCGAGGGAGCGAATCTCTTTCCTCTCGACCGATCTTCGCTCTTCACACTCATCCCCCGAATAGCCTCGGCAGCAGGCAGGCTAGCTATAGCAGGTCATGTGTATGCGCACACGCTCACTTCTTTTGGGCACCGCCTACAGCCTAGTGCATGCGCGCAAGAAAACTAGTACATGTGGAAGATAAGGGAATTTACATGGGCGTAGAATACAATAGATGACGGGTTGGGCTCCTCTGAATCACGAGAGATACTGTAATCAACGATCAATAGGGTGCGTAAGAATGTTTCGCGTTTGGGAAAGAATCTTCTCAAACATATTAGTGCGTTGTAGTCCCTAAAATTGAACGTAAGCTCGTCTGTACATGTGACCAGCTTCGATGCGCCGCATACTACTAACCTTGTGATGATGAAGATGATAAAGTTGATGAAGTGGCAGGTGTAGCCGCCGCCGCCGCCGCCGCGGTGTTCGCCAGCTTGTCTACACTGTCTGCATATTTGATGTGTTGCGTAGACAGGCCAGGGATGTTGAGAAAATGGGGCCCCCCCGAATTGCTGCGGCTGGGAGTAGTTGTAGACCAGGTGGCAGTCGGGGTCGGGGAGGACAGAGAGTACGGGGACTCGTCAGACATAGAATCGTTGCGCGAGGGGATGGAGAGTGGGTGCAAGTAGTGCGACATGACCTTGGTAGGCGTAAGTTAAGAATGGAAGTGCGAAGTTCGAGGTGCGTAGACGCTGAGACACCTTCTGACAAGGTAGCCGAGGGAAGTCTGGGTGGGCTGGTGGATCAGGCATGGAACCAAGCCTATTTGTACCTACGGACGGGACGGCTCCACCGCAAACCGCAGTGTTTTGTGGATACACGTATTGTAAATGTGCGGCTGAGGCGGTGCACCAAGACAAGGCTAGACTCAGCTTGGATCAGTTCACAGGACGAGGACGGATACATATAAGATGGGGCAGGGGAACACACAGCCCCGGCCCACCGCAAACGAAATACCTATGCCAACGTCGTATGGATTCAGATGATTCTCAGACTGCGGCCGGTGCAAGTCGACACTGACCACTTGTGCTACTTGGCGTGGCTGTGTCACACGTGGCTTCATCCCCAGGCAAGCTCGTCGGGTCGGCGGTTTTCCGAATCCAAGTCTCATCCGGATTACACTGAGCTGCTGTGCCACACGTTCCATATACTAGTCCTCACTAGCCTTCCGAGAATGTGCGATTTTTGGGGAACGGAAGTGTAAATGGGCAACGCGGTGCCAGGGGAGCCGACTTCCGCGCATCGCGCATTCGACCGGGCCGGAAGCTAGATCGGAGCTGGTTAGTTTGCCCCCCCATCCCCCCATCTAACATTTATTGTCAGTGATTGAAGCTGAGCTCTCCATGCACATGCATTGTCAGTTAGTTGACTGTAGTAGCCAGTGCTTCACATTCTACTTGTAGTTAAAATGATTCTCTGTCATTACTGCTCTTTTCTCATATCCTTTATTGTTGTAGTTGCATCAGCAAAGTGATATGCATGGGTTGTACCTGCAGGTAGCCACAGTGGTTCTAACCAGCCCAAGAAGATCAAAATTGGCCCAGAAATGAAGGAGATATGATCCAAACAATGTTTTGACCATATCTCCTTCATTTCTGAGCTGATTTTGATCTTCTTGGGCTTATTAGAACCTGTTAGAAACACTATCAGTAGCTGTGGGTACAACCCATGCACATCACTAGGCCATCAGCAAAATGACAAAATACTTGTGAACTTTTTGGCACTTTTGTGGCTTTTCAGCCTGTCACACATGTAACCAGCCTGGGGTGATGGTTCAACACCATCGCGCCCCTGTAAGTTGCGGAACCAGCCAAATAGAGAGTTCGTGCCCCGTTTCATGTCTTCACCCCTTTCATATCGATCAGCTTGTGATTTTCTTGAGCGACCTTTGCCATTGGTCGCTATTGTTCTCCTAGTGTTTCATAGCATAAATAGGTAGCACTGCCCCTTCAGGCCCTAGGCCTGCCCTCAAGTACTATGTACTATAAATAGGGGACTCATTACGCCTGGTAGAGGCAAGTTGAGTCTCTTGTCTCAATTCTAGCAGTGTTCTACTTCCTTGTGGGTGGCTACTGAGTTGCAGCTCAGCAAGCGGTAACCCGGCATCGATATCAACTTGCAGGTTGACTTCCACTCTATAAGTCTTCTAGGACACTTCGAGTCCTAGCTTGTCGACTCAGTGTGTCTACTGTTGCTGTCAAACGCTTGGCGGTGACATTAGACTCAACTTTCTTTCAATACGGCTAGCAGTTCAGAAGGGATGCTGCAGACTACAACCCTCGATTGGGTAGACGCCATTGGAGGCAGAAGGAACCACAGAGTTCGGTATATCTCCAAAGAACATCCAGCAAACCCCACAGACCAGGACGTACAGATTATCGTTACAGCAAGAGGCAAAGCACCGACCAATCCAAAGCTGGTGTGCATCCACGATGACAGGTGGAAAGAAGTTCATTGGGACAGAGGATGATACACGTAGGAGCGGTAATCCCACAGCTACACGAATACGATACCGAGGGATCAGAAGCTGACGAGCTTCTCGACGAAGAACTAGAAGAGCCTGAGGTCATCTCAGATACAGAGTCGGACGAGGCAGTCAAAGAAATCGACGACGCCCTCAACAAGATCAAGATCATGCCAGTAGAGGAAAAGGCACCAGCATTCCCCATCAGAACTCTCACTCCACTACAAGGAATACCCACCGACGCCATACCAGCAGGAGCCAGAATCCCTAGCATCTCACAGACCATGTCCACCCAAACCACTACAGCCACAGCCGTGGCCACCCAACTGACCACAGCCACCCAAAGCACACCACAACACATCCAAAACGTTCTCAGACAAGTCCTTAGAAGGGCAGGACCCCCAGGAGGTCCCAGCGGAGGACCAGGAGGACCAGGAGGACCCGGAGGACCACCAGGACCTGGAGGACCACCAGGACCAGATCCAAACGCACCGCAAGTACCGGTGGCAGCAGCCGCCGACGTGAAAACCATGGGAGCACTTCCACAGGTCTTCACGGGGATAGATCCAAAGCAGACGACTTCATTGAAGAAGTAAAAGGATACCTGCATCTGAATGCAGACGTAGCAGGCTACAACTCCCCATTCAAAAAGATTGCCTTCACCCTCACCCTCATCAAAGGCGAAAATATGGCCCAATGGGTCAGAGATATGGGCGAGTGGATCGACAGGCTGCACATGCCCCAAGATAACATCCCAGCGTTATGGGATCAATTTCTCCTGGAATTTAGCCAACAGTTCCAAGATACTCAGGCAGCGCAGCGAGCCCGAAATGAAATCAGGGATTGTCAGATGAAGGGGTCCAACTACGACGAATACATCACCAGGTTTGAAAGCCTGGCAAGGAAAGCCGGATACACGTTGGGAAACGAGGAAACGTACAACATCTTCCTCCAAGGGATCCCCGTGTCGCTCCTACACGACACCTTAAAGCCGCCCATCCCTCTTAACTACCACGACCTCAAGGAGAAGGTCAAAACCATCGCGCAAGGAAAAACCATCATAGATGGTATTCTAAAGAAAACCCTGGGAGCGCAATCGCCATTCCAACGATTCAACAATCCGCCCAAGCCACCGCCATTCCAACAAAGGAACTGGCAACCCAGATACAATCAGGGGAACCGTCCCCAATACAACTCAACAAATGCACCACCATCCATGAACAACACTCCGGTGCCGATGGACCTATCCAGAGGTCGCACCCCTAACAACTGGAGAGGACGAGGGAACTGGAGGCAAAGGGCCGGACCTCCGGCAAGAGGAAATGTGTCGGCCCCAGGATATGAAGCAATGCGATGCTTCAACTGCGGAAGAGAGGGGCATTTCGCCCGCAATTGCCCAGAAAGGAGGCAACAACCAAGAAACTCATACAGACAAGGCCCCAGACAAGCCAACCTCATCGACTTCCAGGAAGAGGAAGATCAGGACTATCAAATGGCAGAACCATCGGAGGGAACCTCGGTGGCTACCATGAGAGCACAGCTAGAGGGAATGTCCTTCGACGACCAGATTAAACTAGCCAAGGAGATGGGAGTCACACAGGATTTTCCCTCTGCCTAATCAGATCGGCCCTGCTTAGGCGAATCCATAGCGAGAACGTGTATATATCAGCAAGGAAATCTATGACAGTTCGCTTCTATGCACGATCAATCGCAAAAAGAGCCGAAGGAGTAGCCCTTATAGATTCAGGGGCTACCGAAAATTTCATGAGCCTGGACTACGCCAGATGGCTACGACTCCCCATCAAACGACTAGCGAACCTGAGGCCATTGTTCAACATCGACGGGACGGAGAACAAAAGCGGATCCCTTAAATATTATACCGATCTACAATTCAAGACGGGAACGCAGACCACAAACCAGAGGTTCTTCCTCTCCGACCTAGGGGACCACAAGGCTATCTTCGGATACCCATGGTTCGCTTCTGTCCAGCCAAAGATCAACTGGAAAAGAGGATGGATCGACTTCACTCACCTCCCCATCGTCCTCTCAGCCCCGAATGCCGCAAAGGCAAGATACGTACCCCGAACCCAGAATGTACCACGACCACTCAGGAAAGAACCGATGTATACCTCCTAGGGAGGGCAACGATAGGGGGCGCCACAAGCGACCCTGAGCAAAACAACACTATACCAGCCGAATACAGACGACACAAGAAGGTCTTCAGCGAAGAAGACTCCCAGCAGATGCCCAGCTCCACCATATGGGATCACGCCATCGAACTACTACCCGGAGCCCCTGACACTATGCCCGGACGATTGCTACCACTCACGCAAGAAGAAAAGGCAGAAATGCACAAATTCGTGCAGGAGCACCTAAAAAGGGGAACTATTCGCATCTCCAAATCACCATACGCAGCCAACTTCTTCTTTGTAAAGAAGAAAGACGGAAAGCTGAGACCGGTACAGGATTACCGGCCTGTCAACAAGTGGACAAAGAGGAATAGGAACGTCTCCCCTCATCCCACAAGTCGTGGATCGACTCAGCGGATGCACCAAATTCACGGTAGTGGACGTGCAGTGGGGCTACAACAACATCAGGATAAAGGAAGGAGATGAGTGGAAAGCGCTTTTCTCACTCACGAAGGACTGTTCGAACCAACAGTCATGTTCTTCGGTCTTACTAACTCCCCGGCAACCTTCCAAATGATGATGAACACCATCTTCCGACAGGAAGTGGGAGAGGGCTGGCTCTCGGTATACATGGACGACATCGCCATTCACACAGCTAAACGACCACACGAGACAGAGGAACAACACACGGCCAGGCATTGAGAATACGTCCACCGCATGTTGGACAAACTAGAGGAAAATGACCTCTACCTCAAACCCGAGAAATGCCAGTTCGAGAAAGAAGAAATCGAGTACCTAGGGGTCATCGTAGGAAAGGGCCACCTCAGAATGAGCCCCAAAAAGCTGCAGGGGATCGCAGATTGGTCTCCACCGAAGAACCCAACAGATGTCAGGAGCTTCCTAGGATTCACAGGCTACTATCGATACTTCGTCCCGAACTACTCAAAGATCGCACGACCCCTACTCGAACTAACAAAGAAAACCACGCCATGGCATTGGGGAGAGGCACAAATGAGGGCATTTGAAGAACTGAAAACAAGGATGTGCGGCAGCCCGGTGCTAATCCAACCAAATGTTGAGAAGCAGTTCACGCTTCACGTCGATGCATCAGCTTACGGCGTGGGTGCCGTACTCTCGCAGGAGGGACAGCACAACCTCACAAAAACCCTGGCCCAGAGACACAAACCAGTCTTACACCAGTGGCATACTACTCTGCGACATTCACGCCCACAGAACGAAATTACGACATCTACGAACGGGAACTGTTAGCTGTCATGAAGGCCCTAGCCCACTGGAGGCACTATCTAGGATGGACAAAGGTGCCATTCGTGATCCGAACTGACCATGCCAATCTACAATACTGGAAGTCGCCAAGGAATCTAAACCAACGAACCGCACGATGGCATGCCGACCTCCAAGAATATGACTACATACTGGAGTACATTCCAGGCAAAACGAACACTGCAGTGGACGCACTATCCAGACCATCAAACGCGGATCATGGTGAGGACGACAACAAAGATATCACAATCATCCCACCACACTGGATCCGAATGGCACAAACAATCGATGGAAAAACCATCATACCCAACCTCAAAGAGCTCAGGCGAGCCATCGTCAGAAATGCCCACGACACACCCACGGCAGGACATCCGGGGAGGGATGAAACCCTCAGGAAGGTGCAGGAGTGATACTGGTGGCCGAAGATGAAAGAATGGGTCGCAGACTACATCAGAGGGTGTGCAACGTGCCAACAAGCAAAAATACTGACGCACCGACCCCGCATCCCCCTCTATCGAATCCCGACGAAACCAGGCACCCTGCCATTCGAAGTCATCTCAATGGACCTAATCACTGGACTGCCACAAAAGCGAGGGCTAGACGCAATCCTCACCATAGTAGGCCACGGATGTTCACACGCCGCCCTATTCATTCCATGCTCCACAAACATCATAGGGCCAGGAATTGCCCAACTATACCTGGACCGTCTCTATCCATGGTACGGGCTCCCCAGAAAGATCATCAGCGACCGAGATCCACGGTTCATGTCGAGCTTCGGAAAGGCACTCACCAGGAAATTAGGGATCCAGCAAAACCTGTCTACAGCGGCCCACCCCCAAACAGACGGCCTGTCTGAGCGGAAGAACCAATGGGTAGAACAATACCTGCGACTGGTGACAGGAGGACAACTGGACGATTGGACTGAATGGGTGGCCGTGGCAACCGCAGTGCACAACAATTGGAGAAATAACACCACTGGGCTATCGCCCAATCAAATCCTGATCGGCTACGAACCAACGCTGGGAGCCGGAGACTTAGGAGTCCAGACCAACAATGAGGCAGTGGAACAGTGAATACAGAGAATGGAAGAAGCACGGAAGCAAGCAATCGAAGCAATCAACAAGAAGGCGGCTGAAACACCCGCGGGACAATACAAGGCCGGAGACCGAGTATGGTTAGAAGGGACCCACCTGACCCTCCCACATCAAGGGTCCAAACTGAATCCAAAATGGTATGGCCCCTTCAAAATCCTCAAAGAGGTATCCCCGGTCACCTTCATGCTACAGCTCCCCGTGTCATGGTTGATCCACCCCGTGTTCCACGCCTCCCTTCTTACCCCGTATAGGGAGACGGACACCCACGGGCCCAATTACGCCCGACCTCCCCCTGAATTAATTGATAATGAAGAACAATACGAGGTGGAGCAGATCAGAAACCATTGCCTGCAAGGGCGATCAAAGAAGCTACAATATCTCATAAAGTGGCGGGGCTATCCCGAAAGCGACAACACCTGGGAACCAGCTGACCAGGTGCATGCCCCGGATCTCCTTCGGGAGTATCACAAGCGCCGGCCCTTGAACGACATAAAAGGGAAGCAGAAACCCCTGGCAAAATCATCAACTCAATCCATCTCCACTCAGCTCAGAACCATTGCATCCTCATGTCTTCCCCCGCTCCAGTTCCAGTCCCAGCCCCGACCGCGCGTGTCATGACCACGGAGGCTATCCAGCCTCCCACCACAGAAGCCACCCCCAGCCAGACCGCTGCCGCCCCCGCCTCCAACACCATCCGCCTACCCGGCGCATTCCCCGACCTCGAAACCAATGCGTTCTGGGAGGGACCGCTCTCCCCCAGCACCGTACGATCCGTCCTGGACGGATACGAAAACCTTGAGCCCGCACAACTCCGTCAACTGCCGCAGGGCTTGCCACCACCCTCCAGCAGTGGGAGGCACTCTTCCAGGACGAGGCGCGATGCCTCAAGAGACAATTCGAGGACGTCAACTGCAACAACCGCGCGCCCAAGGCGCGAATCCAACAAATCGACGGGGAACCCCTGCTGTACCCTGATGGGTATGTCGAAAATGAGGGAAGGCTCCCCGAATTCACCATCACGACCCCAGACGGCGAGAAGCCCGCTGTCTTCATCAAACAGCTCGATGACGGACGAGTGGCCGACTGGCGGCCAATGCAACGGGCGACCATGACGCCCAAATCATTGAGTTGTACGTGCGTCCCGAATTTGACGAGTACCCCCTGTCCCCGCTCCCACCTTGGTTCCGTGCCCACCTATGGGGAACGGAAGTCGACTACCACCCCCTATGCGAGGCCATCATTGACCTGGATGATTGGTCCCTCCTCGCCAAAGTCACGCGGTACCGAGTCCTGGACCGCGAGTGCGATACGCTGCGCGCTGAGCTGCACCTGGCTCAGGCAAATCTGGCGGCATCTGAGGTCGCAAAATCGGCCTGTGAGGACCGACTCATCGTGGCAAAGGCAGCCAAGAAGATCCCGACGGTGGGGGTCGAGTGGTATCAGCCGCAGCTGGCAAGGCGATCAGCGTGGAGAAAGTCAGGATGAGGGCATCCTGTCTAGCGGAGGGGTGGTGTAACCGGCCTGGGGTGATGGTTCAACACCATCGCGCCCCTGTAAGTTGCGGAACCAGCCAAATAGAGAGTTCGTGCCCCATTTCATGTCTTCGCCCCGTTTCATATCGATCAGCTTGTGATTTTCTTGAGCGACCTTTGCCATTGGTCGCTATTGTTCTCCTAGTGTTTCATAGCATAAATAGGTAGCACTGCCCCTTCAGGCCCTAGGCCTGCCCTCAAGTACTATGTACTATAAATAGGGGACTCATTACGCCTGGTAGAGGCAAGTTGAGTCTCTTGTCTCAATTCTAGCAGTGTTCTACTTCCTTGTGGGTGGCTACTGAGTTGCAGCTCAGCAAGCGGTAACCCAGCATCGATATCAACTTGCAGGTCGACTTCCACTCTATAAGTCTTCTAGGACACTTCGAGTCCTAGCTTGTCGACTCAGTGTGTCTACTGTTGCTGTCAAACACTTGGCGGTGACACACAGGTTGGTAAGCACTGACAAGTAGAACAAGTATCCAAGATTTTACATTACAGTAGATAGGGCTAAGCACTATAACCATATTTATGGTTATACAGGCATTCATAATATGGGTACTGTCTGGCCTGCAAGGTGCTACTTTACAGGACAGGTAATGGGATGGCACCACCCCATATCATATCATAAAGTGATGGCCATGTATGGCCATATTATGGTATAAAATTTCACATGCATGGTTGTCCACTGTGTTTCATATCAACTGCATTGATTGTTGATCACAATGTTCCAACACACACTCCCTCCCAATACAATTTGCTATCCAGCATTGGACCCACTGTCATGGTGGACTATTGGGACGCTTACGCTTACTAATCTTCTTACCTTATATGTACATATTTCCCACAGTCTGGCTAGAGTCGTCACCACTTCCCCCCCCTTACCTTACCCTATCGCTATTACACTCCTGCCGATCCCTTCTGCTGTTGTGTTGCCTCGGCTTGTTACTAACTTACTTACACTAATCTGCCGACGGTTTTCATGGCCTTACTGCCACTGAAACACGTCAGACGCTGCCAAAGACTCTGCTTAAATAGTCATGTATAAATACGCTCATAGAAGGGGACCAAAGCCTTAAGCTTGGTCTCTTGTGAATCTTAGACATTCTCAGAGCAACCCTCTAAGTGATCCGAAGCTTCCCAGCCCCTTTCCCCTCCTACTTGCGCCCTAGAACGTACCCTAGGGTCTGCTAAGCGACTTAGTGACGCGTTTCACTTAATCTACCATATATAGTAAACCGAGTCCCAATTGGGAACTCTTCGAACTCCGACACATACATTAAGTGCTCAGAAAGGCGTTGCCTTTCTTCGCTTCAGACAGACGAAGGTCACTGAGTAACAGACCTCTCAGTGCTCTATAGAATCACCCTATCTGCACCAGAACCCCCAGCAGGAAGGAGCAGCTCCTTCCATTCACGACCTTAGTGGCATACCAACGAACTAAGTGCAATACAAAGTGTATCAGCACTCCAGACATCCCTTCCTTTGGAAACTCATCTTGAGTATCCCAATTGACTCCTTCACATCTAGATCCCCTTCCTCCTTCAGGAGATAGGGAACGACTGTCACGCTGGATGAGCGTGGTGGTTCTGTCGGTGGTTCTGTCTGGCAGCCTTCCTGGCTGTTCGTTCTCTTGCTATGAGAGGTAGGGCATCTGGCCTGTCTCTGTCTTCCTGTTGTAGATGTAGGATGATATCTGCGTCGGTGACCGTCATCTTGGTCGTCTTCTGTGGAGTTCTAATGCCTTGTTAGAATGGCTGTGGGTAGTGGCGGTGCTGGCTGCTGTCGTTCCCTATCTCCTGAAGGAGGAAGGGGATCTAGATGCGAAGGAGTCAATTGGGATACTCAAGACGAGTTTCCAAAGGAAGGGATGTCTGGAGTGCTGATACACTTTGTATTGCACTTAGTTCGTTGGTATGCCACTAAGGTCGTGAATGGAAGGAGCTGCTCCTTCCTGCTGGGGGTTCTGGTGCAGATAGGGTGATTCTATAGAGCACTGAGAGGTCTGTTACTCAGTGACCTTCGTCTGTCTGAAGCGAAGAAAGGCAACACCTTTCTGAGCACTTAATGTATGTGTTGGAGTTGAAGAGTTCCCAATTGGGACTCGGTTTACTATATATGGTAGATTAAGTGAAACGCGTCACTAAGTCGCTTAGCAGACCCTAGGGTACGTTCTAGGGCGCAAGTGGGAGGGGAAAGGGGCTGGGAAGCTTCGGATCACTTAGAGGGTTGCTCTGAGAATGTCTAAGATTCACAAGAGACCAAGCTTAAGGCTTTGGTCCCCTTCTATGAGCGTATTTATACATGACTATTTAAGCGGAGTCTTTTGGCAGCGTCTGACATGTTTCAGTGGCAGTAAGGCCACGAAAACCGTCGGCAGATTAGTGTAAGTAAGTTAGTAACAAGCCGAGGCAACACAACAGCAGAAGGGATGGCAGGAGTGTAATAGCGATAGGGTAAGGTAAGGGGGGGAAGTGGTGACGACTCTAGCCGGACTGTGGGAAATATGTACATATAAGGTAAGAAGATTAGTAAGTGTAAGCATCCCAATAGTCCACCATGACAACGACAGCAGCCAGCACCACCACTACCCACAGCCGTTCTAACAAGGCGTTAGAACTCCACAGAAGATGACCAAGATGACGGTCACCGACGCAGATATCATCCTACATCTACAACAGGAAGACAGAGACAGGCCAGACGCCCTACCTCTCATAGCAAGAGAACGAACAGCCAGGAAGGCTGCCAGACAGAACACCGACAGAACCGCCATGCTCCGTCCAGCGTGACATTAGACCAAGCTTATCAGTCAACACGGAAGAATTCCGAAGAGAACCACTTGTCTACCCAAAGGCTTGGGAAGGAAGCACAAGGGTTCACATCGAACGAAGAACAGAACCAAATCTCCCAGAGTACATCACAGGACCAAATATCTACTGGACAGTCCAAGGAACATATCGAGGATACACCCTTGACGTCCCCAGCGAAAATACTAGTGCAATCAGAAGATACCCAGTTGAATTCATCAGTGGATACTGGTACACCCTCACCAGAGACGAAACCGGTGTTCTTTGGGCATACAACCAAGACCAATTGAACACGGAGGAGCAGGAACAGGATACCCACCAGTAGACGATCCCTACCACCCCAATTACCAAGCTCAGCGAGTCACACTAACCCCTGCAGTAACTCCAGCAGAACTAGAAGCCACAGCACCAGAAACACACACCCCTCGCACACATTCCACCGACCTCCACTCCCCTAGAGAACCAAGAAGTGAAGCACACGATTCCTCTGAAGAAGGAAACGGAACCGAACATACAGCCAGCGAAGGATCTGAAGACAGACCTCACACACCAGAAGAAGCCGACCCCCTACATACCACGAAGTAACTCCAGCACACCACGAGCAAATTGAAGCTCCACAACCCCCAGAACAAGAACCACCCCTCCCAGAAGACGTTGAACACCTAGGAGAACAAGTTAACCTTCTAGCCATCTATCACATTGGCCACAAATTCAGATCACCCCAGCAGACCAACAACCAGACCCACCACCGCCACAACCGCCCATACAAGTCTTTATGGCCAACGTACCACCCCAACAACCTCAACAACCTCAACCACCCGCAGGAGGACCACCCCCAGGTCCACAGCAAGCGGGAGCACAAGCTGCCCATCCCCCAGGCAATGGAAAATGGAATGGCACACCGCCAGACATATACACAGGAGACAGGAGTCGAAGCGACAAGTTCCTAAAAGAGTTTAAACTCTACAGGCTGCTCAATGAAGACAATGAAACAATGAACATCCCATATAAGCGAGCAGCCTTAGCCTTGTCCTACATCAGAGGACCCCTAGTCGATGATTGGGTCTACCAATGAGTTGATCACCTCAGCAATCAGCTCCACAACAACAATATACCTATGCAAGATGAAGTCCACTGGGCCGAATTTGAAACAGCTTTTACAGCTGCTTTCACCGATATCCACAAGGTTACCAAAGCCACCACTATGCTCCAACAACTCAGAATGAAACAAGGAGACCTAGATGGATATATAGCTCAGTTCAGGAACCTAGCCACTAAAGCTGGATATGCCCTTGACGCTCCAGGAACACTACAGATGTTCTTACAAGGACTACCATCTGGCTTAGGATGACGAACGCTCAGAATGCACCCTGGACTAACCATCTTTGATGACTATGTCCAGGCTGTTCAGAAGGAATCCAAAGTACAGGAGCAAAAAAACCTGATCTTTGGAGAAGGGAAATGGCCTATGCCAAACTGGGGACCTAAAAGACCACCACCCCGCCATACCGCCACACCCCCTAAACCCCAGTTCACCCAAAGACGCCCTTACACCAATGGTACTCCTATAGAAGAAGGACGATGCTTCAAATGTAGCAAACAAGGACACATGGCCAAGAACTGTCCTACCAAGAAAAGGCCACCCCAGAAACCATCTTACATTAAGATGGTCCAAAGCAACGAAGAATACTATGAAGAAGAAGAAGACGAAGAAATGGAAGAAGCCAAAGAAGAATCTCAAGAAGTGGACAAAATCGAAGATATGGTTAATAGAATGGTCACCTTCTCCGATGACAAGAAGGTGCAATGGATGAATGTGATGCAGGCCAAAGGAGTGGATTTTTCGACCGCCTGAATGACACGGCCATCATTCGGGCACTGTTCACAAATAAGTATTTGTACCCAAGATTCGATCAGTACAAACTCAAATAATACTACGTTTACAAACAGAAGGGCCGACGCAACAGCGCTTGTGGACAGCGGAGCCACAGAAAACTTCATCCACCACAACCTCATAAAGAAATCCAAATCCCCACAGTACCTCTCCAGAAACCAAGGATTGCCTGGAACGTTGATGGAACCATCAACCAGGCTGGGAAAATTACTAACAAAGTAGAACTTGAAATTCGACATCAAGGAATCACAAAAAAATTCCCCTTCTTTGTCACCAACTTAGGACATGATAACATCGTCCTAGGATATCCATTCCTAGCCACTAATGAACCAAGGATTGATTGGAAAAAAGGAACCATTGAAGGAAGTATTGTGGCGTCTACCATGGATGCCCACAAATGGAAGGTGCTTTCCCAAATCCAGAAAACCACCACCCTACACAATTAGCGATCCAGGAAGCCAAAAGAAAGACAAGAAAACCTGGGATCGAATAGTACCAGAGAAATACCACCCATTCAAGAAAGTCTTCAGTGAAGAAGCATCCAAACAGATCCCAGAATCAAAACCTTGGGACCACGCTATAGATCTAAAACCAGACGCTCCAGCATCATTTGACTGTAAGTCTACCCCCTTTCACCCAAAGAACAAGAAGCATTGGAAGAGTTCTTAAAGGAACACCAAGAAAAGAAATACATCGAACCTTCCAAATCGCCATATGCCTCCCCTTTCTTCTTTGTCAAAAAGAAGGATGGAAAACTACAACCAGTCCAAGACTATAGAAAGCTCAACGAATGGACAATCCCAAAAACTACCCCGTACCCTTGATTAGAGACCTAATACCTCGACTTGCAGGAAAGAAACACTTCACCAAGTTTGATGTACGTTGGGGGTACAATAACATCCTCATCCAACCAGAAGACCAACATAAAGCAGCCTTTAAAACAAACCGAGGCTTCTTTCAACCAAAAGTAATGTACTTTGGAATGAGGAACGCTCCCGCCACCTTCCAGAGCATGATGGACTTCATCTTCAGAGATCAATTGGCCAAAGGGAACGTGTTCATCTACATGGATGACATCCTCATTGCCACCGATGGAACTTGGGAAGACCACTACAAAGAAGTAATCAAGTCCTAGAGGTCTTACAAGAAAATGACCTCTATCTCAAACCAGAGAAGTGCGACTTCCACAAAACGGAAGTAGAATATCTAGGAATGCTAGTAGGAAGTGGACGCATCAAAATGGATCCAGTCAAAGTCAAAGGAATTACAGATTGGCCCATCCCTACGACAGTCAAAGAACTCAGAGCCTTCCTAGGCTTTGGAAATTTCTACAAAGACTTCATTGATCATTATTCCCTAATCGCGCGACCACTCCATGAACTAACAAAGAAGAGTAAGAAATGGGAATGGAGTCAAAAGCCGATGAAGCATTCAAATACCTCAAGAACAAATTCACATCCTATCCCATCCTCAGGAATGCTGATCAAACCAAACCATTTACACTGACACAGATGCATCAGACTATGCCATTGGAGCCACCCTAACACAGGAATTTGAAGATGGACAACACCCAGTTGCGTTCTTTTCAAAGTCACTCAACCAAGCGGAACGCAACTATGACATCATGATAGAGAACTACTGGCAATAGTATCAGCAGTTAAATTCTTCAAACACTTCCTTCTAGGAGCCAGGCATCAAATCAAAGTACGCTCAGACCATGACAACCTGAAATATTTCTGAGCGGCGCGAAAAGTAACACCCAGACAAGCAAGATGGATGAACTACTTGGCAGACTATGACTTCATCATCCATCACTTCCCAGGAAAACAAAACACCATTGCAGACCTTCTATCACAAGAAAAGACCTTGAAGAGGGGGTAAATAATGAACAAACTACCATCCTCCCTGACAACCTATTCATTCGAACTCTTTACCTCCCAAATGACAACCAAAAGCGACAACAAACCCTCAAAGAAATACATGATGCACCCACAGGTGGCCACCCAGGGATCTCAAACACCTGGGACCTAGTCAAAAGACGCTACCATGGCCCCAAACTTCGAGAATTTGTCAAAAATACGTTAAGGATGCGCCAAATGTCAAGAAAATAAAACCATCCGAACCGCAAAAGCCCCCTTACATCACTTCGACACCCCAGTAGAAGAAGGACCTTTCCAATATGTGTCCATGGACTTCATAACAGAATTACCAAAGTCCAAAGGATATGACACCATCCTCACCATTGTGGACCAAGGATGTTCCAAAGCCATCAAGTTCTTACCCTGTAACAAGGAAATCACCGGAGAAGGAGTGGCACAGCTGTACCTTCAGCACCTCTTCCCCTGGTTTGGAACTCCCAAACATATCATATCCGACAGAGACCCTCGTTTCACCAGAAATTTCACAAGAACCTTATGCAAAGCGATAGGCACCAAACAAAACCTTAGTACTGCGTTTCACCCTAGAACTGATGGACAAAGCGAATGCATGAATCAATGGGTCGAAACATTCCTGAGACACTTTGTCAATGGAAGACAAGACAACTGGGCTACATATCTTCCGGTGGCGGAATTTGCTCACAATTCATGGAAACATGAAGGAACGCGCCACACACCCCATCAATTAATCATGGGATGTAACCCTTAGGCAATTTGGACAAAAGGAGATGAAGAAGTACCAGCGGTAGATATCAGACTCAAGGAACTAACCAAAGCAAGAGAAATTGCACATCAAGCCTTACAGAAAAAGACAGCCATAATGAAACCAGTCAGAACATTCAAGACTGGAGACAAAGTCTGGCTAGATGCACGAAACATAAAGACGAAGGCACCATCAAAGAAGATGGAACCGAAATGCTTAGGACCCTTCATTATCAAGAAAAAGATATCTCCAGTCGCTTACCAACTCGACTTGCCAGCACACATGCATATACATCCAGTGTTTCATGTGGATCTATTATCGCCCTATATGGAAACCATGGAGTACGGCATCCCATTCAAGCGCCCAGCACCCGAAACCATCGAAGGAGAAGAAGAATATGAAGTAGATGAAATCATTGCAGAAAGGAAACATGGCCGAAAAAGACAACGGCAATACCTAGTCAAATGGAAGGCTACCCCACATCGGACAATTCATGGGTCAGCAGCAATGACCTGCATGCCCGGAACTACTTAGCGAATTCCACCGATCGCAATCACCCACCCAGCTATAAAAACCCCCTCCAAACTACCTTCAAACGACAGCAGTGAACCATCACTACTACACTTCCAAACCAACTCTCCAATAACACCCCCTCACTCTAAACAAACTTCCCCCACTCGCAACCATTCAGTCCTCAACAACATGTCCATCTTCCCCACCTCCTGCGAACGAACCACCCCCCTATGCACCACCACCAACCGGTTCGCTCTGCTTGACATTGAAAATTATACCAATAGTGATGCCTATGAGGTTCGCTCCCCAAGCGCCTCTCCTCCTCCCCTTGAATCCATCACCACAACTCCCACCTCCACCACCGTCGAATCAGCCCCAGTCCGAGCAAACCTCGACGACTCCTCGCTGCCATCGACTGGACCACCCAACACGATCCCCACTCCTCCAGTGACCTCTCCCCCAACGACAAAGAACCAGGAAGTACAAACCAACATATCACCGTACACCTGGACAACACTCCAACAGATCACATCCGTGCAGCCCTTCGAGCCCTTCACTACAAACGCACCTGCGCCTACGACGAGGGGGAGGAAGAGGACGAGAGGATCTGGACCCTCAACGAGAACAAGAGGGAGAACAGAGAGCAGGGAAAGAGTCAAGCAGATGAAGACGATCCCCATCCTGGACCAGGATGGATCGAAACCACTAACCAACCATTTACACTCCCTACCATCACAGGAGGGGCCCTCTTCGCCCCCTACCACAAATACCACCTCGACAACCCAAAGTACCCCCTTGTCAGCACCACTCTTCGCAAGGGAGAGGAGGTATTCACCACCCTCCTTCGTCCCAGCCCGGTACCACACAAGAGCCCATACATCACACCAACACAGAAGCGCATCTTTTCGGAAGAGAGCCCTTCTCTCGAAAAGTAACTGAAGTCGCCACAGAAGAAGAGGATGAGTCATTCCTCTCCGGTTTGTTGGCCTATAGGATGTGGGAAAGGGAAGTAATGTACACCCAGCAAGAGCTTGCCCAGGTGAACAGCAAACTCGCCTTCCAAAAATCAGGTTGATGGAGTGGTATGGAGCGCTCCAAGATGCTGATGGATACAGGAGGCTGGCTAGGGTCTCCAGGATTATAACCCCTGGGGAAACGCAGAACAAGAGGCCCTCAGACAAGTCCTGAAAGGGTTTCGAGTCCCCCTGCATCTGCGCACTAGGAAAGTGGAAGGAGATTGGGGATTCGAAGATAGGGAAGTCCCCATTCGCAAAACCAAACCAAGAAGTGCTCAAAATGTCGCAGCACTACCCATTATCGCGCCACTGCCCCCAAAGAGTCAACCACAACCAGCAAAGACTCTGAACAGGGGATCATGTCATGGTGGACTATTGGGACGCTTACGCTTACTAATCTTCTTACCTTATATGTACATATTTCCCACAGTCGGCTAGAGTCGTCACCACTTCCCCCCCTTACCTTACCCTATCGCTATTACACTCCTGCCGATCCCTTCTGCTGTTGTGTTGCCTCGGCTTGTTACTAACTTACTTACACTAATCTGCCGACGGTTTTCGTGGCCTTACTGCCGCTGAAACACGTCAGACGCTGCCGAAGACTCCGCTTAAATAGTCATGTATAAATACGCTCATAGAAGGGGACCAAAGCCTTAAGCTTGGTCTCTTGTGAATCTTAGACATTCTCAGAGCAATCCTCTGAGTGATCCGAAGCTTCCCAGCCCCTTTCCCCTCCCACTTGCGCCCTAGAACGTACCCTAGGGTCTGCTAAGCGACTTAGTGACGCGTTTCACTTAATCTACCATATATAGTAAACCGAGTCCCGATTGGGAACTCTTCGAACTCCGACACATACGTTAAGCGCTCAGAAAGGCGTTGCCTTTCTTCGCTCCAGACAGACGAAGGTCACTGAGTAACGGACCTCTCAGTGCTCTATAGAATCACCCTATCTGCACCAGAACCCCAGCAGGAAGGAGCAGCTCCTTCCATTCACGACCTTAGTGGCATACCAACGAACTAAGTGCAATACAAGGCGTATCAGCACTCCAGACATCCCTTCCTTTGGAAACTCGTCTTGAGTATCCAAATCAACTCCTTCACATCTAGATCCCCTTCCTCCTTCAGGAGATAGGGAATGACAGCAGCCAGCACCGCCACTACCCACAGCCGTTCTAACAAGGCGTTAGAACTCCACAGAAGACGACCAAGACGATGGTCACCGACGCAGATATCATCCTACACCTACAACAGAAAGACAGAGACAGGCCAGACGCCCTACCCCTCATAGCAAGAGAACGAACAGCCAGGAAGGCTGCCAGACAGAACCACCGACAGAACCGCCACGCTCCGTCCAGCGTGACACCCACTGAACATTGGTTGTTCATCATGTTTGTACAATTTGGAATGGTGGATGTGCATGTCAAGGTGAGCTATTCCTTTTTTTTTTAGATCCACCTTGATATTCCACAGCATAGACCTAAGCTAAAGATGCAGACACCTCAGGGCTATGCTAACTACTGTGCATGTGCAACCACCCATGACCTACATGATCTCTAACTGATCCAGCCTCCCAGGACATCTTGGTAAGGCTGTCCTTGTCAGGAATGTAAGAACAGCACTTGGATCAGAATGGAACAGCCTCAACCATATGTCTGATCCATCCTGCTGTTTTTTTTTTTTCCTTGGCCACTCTTCCTATGTCTTGTGATACCACTAGGACGCTCATTGTGACATGTGACTGTAACATTGTGACTAGCTGTCACAAAAGGATGTGGAGCCATATGCACCGCATGCATCTCCAACAAGTTTTTGTATGAAACTAATGAACACATCCCTGATATCATTATGTCATCATACATGCAGGCTAGACAGTACCTTTGTATGACATAGTAGTCCTCATTTGTATAAAAGAGACCAGAGATATGACACTCAAGCCTTACGCTTGAGTTGAATACACTTTTCATGTCCTAAACAAGACAGCTTCCCAGACACTGAACAATCTGCCCTTGGCTTCCTGATCAGAAGCTCTCACCTCACAACTATCGCTCTCACAAGACAACTTGGTAACGTTTTTACCAGTCGTCTTACTTGATCGTCCTTCCCAGAGTCCCTTGAAAGCACTACTGTGTGAAATGCTGCATGAGCGTTACATCTTGCCTATCTCCCCCTCAAGCACCAGCACTATATATCTGTGAACTAATCACATCTCTTCCCACCCTCACAGCCCCTCACCCTTCCTTTTCCATTCTCATTGTCATGCTGGACTGAGCATGGCTGGTCTGTCTATGTCTCTGTCTGGCAGCTTGCTTGGCTGCTTGTTCTCTCTGTCTGGGAGTTAGTTTGTCTGGTCTATCCCTCTGCTGTAGGTGTAGGATGATATCTGCATCAGTGACTGTCATCTTGGTCGTCTTCTGTGGAGTTCTAACACCTTGTTAGAATGGCTGTTGGTAGTGGTGGTGCTGGCTGTATTCATTCCAGTTTCCTGAAGGAGGAAGGGGATCTAGACATGAAGGAGTTGATTTGGATACTCAAGGAGTGTATCATCTAGTTGATGCTAAGGAAGTGATGTCTGAAGTGCTGATACACCTTGTATTGCACTTAGTTCATTGGTATGCTACTAAGGTCATGAATGGAAGGAGCTGCTCCTTGGGATTGGGTTGCTAGTGCAGAGGGGGTGGTTCTATAGAGCACTGAGAGGTCTGTTACTCAGTGACCTTCATCTGGCTGAAGTGAAGAAAGGCAACGCCTTTCCGAGCACTTAACATATGCATTGGAGTCTGACAAGTTCCCAATTGGGACTCAGTTTACTATATATGGTAGATTAAGTGAAACACATCACTAAGTTGCTTAGCAGACCCTAGGGTACATTCTAGGGTGCAAGTGGAAAGGGGAAGAGGGCTTTGAAGCTTCTGATCACTCAGAGGATTGCTCTGAGAACATCTAGGACTCACAAGAGACCAAGCTTAAGGCTTTTGTCACAGAGCGGCTTGCATGAGGGCAAGAGAACCGCTGATGACATGTGAGGATGGCATTTGACCCCCAGGACTGGTAGGCCAGTCTAGGCCTAGGGTTGGTAAGATACAGGTCAGACTTTCGGACTATCCTAGTAGCTAGTATCCTAGGATAGTCAGCATGATTTGTAGGGCCTCAGTCAGCATCAGTAAGCATCTCAGTCAGCAGGAGTAACTGTTAGTCAGCTGGAGTCAGGGCCAATTAACCGGAATTCCCAGAAGTCACAGATTAGTTGCTAGTACCTTGTTTTGTACCAGTAGTATTTGTACGTGTGTGCATGCGGAGATGAGACTCTAAGTTGAGTCTCCTTGTCCAATAGGAGTAGTGACTATCATTCTATTGCCTCTAGGAGAAGCTGTGGCTTGTTTTGCTCTCCTAAGCTTTCTGTGCTTTATTCTCTGTGTACCATGCATTGCTGGTACCCTAAACATTCAGCCAAGTTCTAGTATGATCAACAAGTCGCTCAGTAGTGGCACTAGCTATTATCCACCTGCAGTAGTGGACATATCAGCTGAGTCTTCAGCAATCTCTCTCAGTATGTGAGGTACTGACGACATCTAAGTGTCACTGCTCATGCTGGTGACATTAGACTTGACTTCTTTCACCACCACGGCCCCAGAAGAGAGGCAATACATCCAGCTTCCCATTGATCAGGAACAAGCATTGCAAAACACTGCTGTCTATTGGGAAGACCAAACCTTTCCCTTTCACGCATACGCTATCGAGTAGGAGGAACACAAATCAGAGTGGTCTACCTGCAAAACTGACATTGGTATACCCTCAATTGGGGAAATGAAGGAGAGTCCCCATTTCTTGACCGCAGAGCATGACGTATTGACCAATACAATGGACCACATGAAGGAGAAGCAGTAAACACATACGAAGAAGCCCCTACTGTCACTAACTGGGAAGAAGGCTCCAAAAGCGAAGAAGAGGAAGACCCTCTTGACCAACAAATCCAAACTCACCTATTAATCTATCAGCAGCCATCACTGCTCTTGCAGACCTATCGATAACAACTGACCTGACTGCAACCACCACTATGTCAACTGCAGCAATGGAGTAACAACAATGCAAACAGGAGGAAGAACTGGACCACCAATGGGAGGAGGAAGTGGAGGACCAAGTGGAGGAGGAGGTCCTCCAGGAGGCAGACCACCAGGAGGAGGTGGAGGTGGAGGCGCACCAGGAGGAGGACAGCCACAACAACTGATCCAAGCAGATGACAAACCAATGGGAGCTCTGCCAACAATCTTCGAAGGGGACTGAACCAAAGCTGAAAGCTTCCTATGAGAACTCCGAGCATATTTCCTTGTTAACCACAACATCCCATCACTAGCCTCCTTCATCAAATGAGTAGCCATCGCCCTCACCTGCATCAAAGGAGCAGAAGTTAACCGATGGATGGAGCAACAACTGGACTGGCTTGGAACGCTCCAGCCAGCAGACGATGTACATGCAGTATGGACAACATTCATCCACAACTTCGAGACTTGCTTCCTTGACTCGCAAAAAGCACAAAAGGCATGCATCAAGCTACAAGAATTAAAGATGAGATGGCTGGAAATAGATGAGTACATCTCCACTTTCAAAAGCATAGCACATGAGGCTGGTTACAACCCGATGGATCAGAACACAATGCAACTATTCCTGCAAGGACTACTGTGCAGCATGGGACAAAAGGTGCTAGAAGACACAAATGTCAACACCTATGACCAAATGAAAGCCAAAGCCATCAATGTAACCGCATCACAGCAGATCATCGATGCCTTATACATGTGTCCAAATAACAGCACTAGATGTACCCCTTTCCAAAGCAACTGGCAGTATTGCACCCAGTGACCACAAAACCCCCAGCAACCACAACAAGGATTCAGACAAACTCCCTATAACTCCACCACAGCGCCCAGAGCATGGAACAATCAACTGGTGCCTATGGACGTAGATTGAGCAAGAGCACCCAGAGGAAACTGGCGAGGACAAGGAGGAGGACAGTCCAGGGGAAATGTTGTGAGAACAGATGATAACAGAGCCCAGCAAGGGGCTCAAGGTGCATGCTTCACCTGTAGACAACAAGGACACTTTGCTTGCACCTGCCCTACCAAACAGCATCGCTCCAATGCACACACCACCCAACTCATTGACTGGTCTCCAGAAGACAACGAAAGTGAGCCTAGCACCTCGAAAGTGGATCACCTCCACTAACAACTCAAAATGCTCTCCCAAGAAGATCAGGAAGAGCTGATGAACTGCCTTGGGGCAAAAGAAGGAAATTTTTTGGAGGCCTAATCTGTATGGCCTGGATTAGGAGGACTGGATCAGATAGGATGTACCTTTCAATACAAAAATCTATGTAGCTACATTTGTTCATCCATCTGTCCAAGAAGAGGGCCAAACAATTGTGCTCCTAGACTCAGGAGCAACTGAAAACTTCATCAATATGCAATATGTGAAGGAAATGCGCCTCCCTATTAAATGATTAGAAAGACCCAGACCAGTCTATAACATCAATGGAACGAGAAATAAGAATGGAGATATAGAAAATTATATGGACTTAGAAATGCAAATGGGGAGTCAACGGACCTGGCTGCAATTCTTCCTTACTGACCTAGGAGATCAAAAGGTCATCTTAGGCTACCCATGGTTTGCTGCCACACAACCCAAGATTGATTGGGCAAGAGGGTGGCTGGAGAGCGATCAGTTACCTCTCATCCTTCATACCAAACTAGCAACCCAAGTATGAATAGGGAGATGCAGAACTACGCCACGAGGTTGTATGACACCTATACGATGGATCAATGGTGTTCATGAACCCCTTCATGTAGCCAGAATCATCATCCCTGAAACAAAAGAAAAAGACAAACGCTAGCATCAAAACTAGCTGAGGAAGCAGGGTCACATAAGGGAAGTGGCAAAATCCCAACCAAATATCAAAAGCATGCTCATACCTTCAGCAAAGAAGCCGCACAGCAATTCCCTGAACCACGCATCTGGGATCATGCAATCGAATTGAAACCAGAAGTGCCATCATCAATACCAGGCAAAGTATACCAACTCATGCAAGACGAACAAAAGGTGCTGTTAGAATTTGTCAAAGAGCAACAGAAGAAAGGGTATATATGCCCTTCAAAAAGCCCTTACGCTGCACCCTTCTTCTTTATCAAAAAAAAGGATGGAAAACTGCATCCAGTACAAGACTATCGTCACCTAAATGAGTGGACCATTCGCAACCGCTACCCCCTTCCATTAATCCAGAACTGATAGCAAAAGTCCAGGGAGCAAAACTCTTTACCAATTTGATATCTGATGGGGATACAACAACATCTGCATCAAAAAGGGAGACGAATGGAAGGCCACGTTCATCACCAACCAAGGATTGTTTGAACCAACTGTAATGTTCTTTAGACTAACAAACTCCCCAGCAACCTTCCAAACTATGATGAATGCAATCTTTGCCGAAGAAATGGCACAAGGATGGCTTATTGTATACATGGACGATCTTCTTATTGCTACAAAAGATGACCCCAAGTTCCATGAAGAATGTGTCCATAAGTTCTAGACAAACTAAAACAGTATGATCTCTACCTTAAACCAGAGAAGTGCGTCTTCAAACAGTGGAAAGTGGAATTCCTAGGAGTGGTACTTGAAGATGGCATGGTCCAGATGGATCCCACAAAAGTACGAGGCATCGCTGACTGGCCCCAGCCACAAACAGTCAAAGACATCTGCACGTTCTTGGGCTTTACAGGGTTCTACCAATATTTCATACCCAACTATTCCATCATAGCATGCCCCCTTATCCAACTGATGTGAAAAGACACCCCATTCAACTGGAATCATGACTGCAAAGATGCCTTTGAACACCTAAAGACACTGATATGCAGCAAGCCCATTCTTCAACAACCTGATTACTCCAAAGCCTTCTTTCTTGCCACAGACACCTCAGCATACAGTGTGGGCACCATACTCTCACAGGAGGGAGAAATTAACCCATGCACCCAAAAACCAATGCTATGTCCTGTTGCATATTACTCTAACACTTTCACTCCAACAGAACACAACTACGACATCTACAAGAGAGAGTTCCTAGGAGTCCTGAAAGCCCTCAAATGCTTTTGTCCTCATGTAGCGGCTACGGAAATCCCAGTTACCATCCTTACCAATCATGCTAACCTAACATATTGGAAGGCCCCTTGAAAAGTCAATTGACGCATGGCCAGATGGTTTGCAGAACTCCAAGACTACAATCTAGTCATCAAACATGTGCCAGGGAAAATCCACACCACCCCTGACATGTTGTCCAGACCACCAGGAGTGGATCATGGCGCCAGAGACAATACAGACCTAACCCTTCTCCCTTCATCCATGTTCATTGCCAATGCAGCAATATGAATAGATCCACTCGAACAACGAGTGAAGGAGGTGCAACAAAAGTGACGGACTGAGATGGAATTATGGTGCATCACAGAATGTACAAAGGATCCCTGAAGGATATGTACAAGGATGGAGGTTGGCAGTACCATCAGGACTACAGCTAAGACGCGACATTCTATCCCACTTTCACAACTCACCCACAGCAGGACACCCAGGCAGAGATAATACTACCACTCTCATCACTCAATGCTATTGGTGGCCAGGGGTGAACACCTGGGTAGAAAGATATGTCGCGGGATGCGCTCGATGCCAACAACACAAAATTCGGACAACAAAGAAGAGAGTACCACTCTATCGCATCCCAGGAGACCCACAAATGGTCCCTTTAACACCATTGCCCTAGACCTCATCACTCAATTGCCCAAAGCCAATGGAATGGATGCCATCCTCACAATCATTGACCAATGCTGTTCCAGAGCTGCCCTGTTTATCCCATGCGTAACAACAATCACAGGCAAAGGAGTAGCACAACTATACCTCCAACACCTCTTTCCATGGTTCGGAGTGCCATCGAAAGTAATTTCTGATCGCAACCCCCACTTCACATCCAACTTTACCAAAGCTCTCACCACTAAGTTGAAGATAGAACGAAACATCAGCACAGCCTTCCATCCACAAACTGACAGACTCACTGAATGAAAAAATCAATGGGTGGAACAGTACCTTTGACTTTACACTTCAGCCAGACAAGATGATTGGGAAGAGCTCCTGCCGATCACGACCTTTGTACACAATTGATGGCCCAATGCCACAACCAAGCTAAGTCCCCATGAAATCATTCTAGGATATCGCCCTAGCGCCGCTGAAGAACCTATAGCCCTCACCAACAATGAGGCAATGGAAGACAGACATGAATGTGCCAGAGCACACAGAGAAGCAGCGGTTTGGGCCCTCAATGAAGTCGCCAAAGCGATTCCACCCACACAATATCAAGAAGGAGAACAAGTCTAGCTCGAAGCGAAACACTTGTCACATCCATATGCATCTGCCAAACTGGCACCCAAACAACATGGACCCTTCAAGATATTGAAAGAAGTCTCCCCAGTAGCCTACAAATTGCAGCTACCTGTGGCCTGGACCATCCATGATGTATTCCACAGCTCATTACTCACCTGTTACAAAGAGACCGAGGAACACAGGATCAATTATCAATGCCCACCAACAGAGATGATTGATAATGCTGAGGAATATGAGGTGGATCAAATTATCAATCACAGGCACCATGGGAAATGATGTCAGCTTCAATACCTCATCCGATGGAAGGGTTACTCAGGCTCTGACGACACCTGGGAACCTGCTGACCAAGTACACGCCCCTACCTTAGTGAAACGGTACCACCATCGACACCCATTGAATGAAAGGACGAGTACAAAGGGAACAAGTGTACAAATGGGTCAGATCAACCGCCTCTCATTCTTTGCCCCTTCACAATGCAGAACAGCATGTCTTCGCCCCTCTCCATCCCTTCTTACATCACAGCAAGCCCCAGCGGATGCGAAGAACCCCTGCCAGTCCCACCACCAATGCGAACAGCCACTGGCAAGCAACCTGAATCGCTTGTTGTCCCCATGGAAGTGGTGGCCTCATCAACCGAATTCAGTGAGTTCCAGCTCTCTCCAAGGACTGTCCATGCTGCTCTCAAAGGGAACAGCCCCACCAAAGAACAACTCACCCTCATTGCCCAAGGATTGGCAAGTGTTGTGTGCAAGAATGAAGAAGTATCACGTCACAACAAAGAACAGCTCACAGTACTCAAAGGACGATCGACGCTCTGGCAGAGCATGAGGTGAATGCAGCTTGCCTGGAAGCTACCTACAAGCATTGGAGGGATGACCAACTCACAGCTGATGAGGAAGATTTGGGGGTACCCGAAGGGTATGAAGAGAACGAAGGGCGAGTGCCCGATTTCTTCATTCCAAGCACTGGCAGAGCTTACACCATGCACACGCTTGTGGCATACATCAAACGAGAGGGCAGTACTGCCTTGGCACCTCGGAAAAGGGGAGGCCATCTATCGCCATGAACTCTTTGCCCCCAATTGCGCAACAATCAATGAAGAAGGGGAATACCCTCACTGGTTTTTCAATGCCTCACCGACCCCACACCTATGATGCTATGCTTGTCACGCCTCAGAGCCAGGAGAAGATTGGGGGACCGCCGCTGAGTTCCAGCAATACACAAGATGGTTACTGACCTCACAGGACTTCACATCGAGATTAGGGAGTGCAGAGTCATCTCAACTCCCTTCAATATCAAGAAGAACAAAGCTGTCACCACCTCATTGCCTCCCACAAGTACAAGAGCTATGCTCTCTTCTGCAAGCTACAAGATGAACCCCTCTCAAGGGAGACAAAACCGTAAGTTCTCATCCATCCCAATAGCTCATGCTGCAGTGCGGCTCATTTCTGAACCGAGGGTAATGTCACAGAGCGGCTTGCATGAGGGCAAGAGAACTGCTGATGACATGTGAGGATGGCATTTGACCCCCAGGACTGGTAGGCCAGTCTAGGTCTGGGGTTGGTAAGATATGGTCGGACTTTTGGACTATCCTAGTAGCTAGTATCCTAGGATAGTCAGCATGATTTGTAGGGCCTCAGTCAGCATCAGTAAGCATCTCAGTCAGCAGGAGTAACTGTTAGTCAGCCGGAGTCAGGGCCGATTAACCGGAATTCCCAGAAGTCACAGATTAGTCGCTAGTACCTTGTTTGTACCAGTAGTATTTGAACAGGTGTGCGTGTGGAGACGAGACTCTAAGTTGAGTCTCCTTGTCCAATAGGAGTAGTGACTATCATTCTATTGCCTCTAGGAGAAGCCATGGCTTGTTTTGCTCTCCTAAGCTTTCTGTGCTTTATTCTCTGTGTACCATGCGTTGCTGGTACCCCAAACGTTCAGCCAAGTTCTAGTATGATCAATGAGTCACTCAGTAGCAGCACTAGCTATTATCCACCTGCAGTAGTGGACATATCAGCTGAGTCTTCAGCAATCTCTCTCAGTACATGAGGTACTGATGACGTCTAAGTGTCACTGCTCGCACCGGTGACAGCTTTGGTCCAGTTCTAAGAGCATATTTATACAGAGGTATTTAAGTGGAGTTTCCAGCAGCAATTGATGTGTTTCAGCAGCAGTAGGGCCACAAAAACCATTGGCAGATTAGTGTGAGTAGTTTAGTAAGTAGCCAAGGCAACACAACAGCAGTCTGAGATGGCAAGAGCATAATAGAGGGTATGTAAAGTAGGGTGGGGGAAGTGATGATGACTCTGGCCAGACCATGAGAAATACATACATATATGGACAAAAAATTAGTAAGCATAAGTGTCCCAACTGTTCACCATAACACTCATCCTTTTCTCTTACTTAAAGCAATGATGATCAACACTGTTGTGACTGCATGGCACTGGTACACTTGCCCATTTTCTTCAAATTTTACTGACAATTTTCCCTACAATTTTCCTATACAATAAAAAGATGTACACTGCTTTTGCAATACCTCTGGACTCACTAAGGACTCATGTATTTAGGCCACCTCCTCTCTTGAGGATGGTTGTTGTGGTGGACAGTTGGGATGCTTCTGCTTACTAATATTTTGTCCATATGCATACATATTTCTCATGGTCCAGCTGGAGCCATCATCACTTCCCCCACCTTACTTTACACACCCTCTATTACTGTAACCGGCCTTGGGTGGACATTCAACTGTCCACGCCCATGTAAGTTCTGCAACTGGGCAAAAGTGTTTGTGGCTCCTATACTACTATCACACATGAACCCAGCTTGTATGGGTCCAGATTTTTTTTGGCTATCCCTTTGTTCCCCTTTGAGACTCCCTTTGTACTGCTGTTAGGTCCTCCCCTTGTTCCAGATATCACTATTGCCCCATTTGACACTTGTCCCCTTTGGGCCCTAGGCCACCATCTACTATAAGTAGTCAACTCCTTGCACCATGTACTAGCAAGTTGAGTCTCTTGTCAATACATAACAAGTGCTCTTCTCCACCAGTCAGAGTGGCCATTGCAAGTACTGCAATAGGTGGGAACTCTTCATCTCTTCCACTCCAACTGCAATCCAAGTTGTAGCACGACTTGGCTCTCTTTTTTGTTTGTGTCTATTTGTCCCTACCAAGAATCCTTGGCGGTGACAATTACACTCCTGCCATCCCATTCTGCTGCTGTGTTGCCTTGGCTTATTACTAGATTCCTTACACTAATATGCTGATGAGTTTCATGGCCTTACTGCTGCTGAAACATATCAATCACTGCCAGAAACTCCACCTAAATAGCCATGTATAAATATGCTCTTAGAACTGGACCAAAGCCTTAAGCTTGGTCTCTTGTGAATCATAGACTTCTCAGAGCAAACCTCCAAGTGATCCTAAGCTAGAATCCCTCTTCCCCTTTCCACTTGCACCCTAGAATGTACCCTAGGGTCTGCTAAGCAACTTAGTGATGTGTTTCACTTAATCTACCATATATAGTAGACTGAGTCCCAATTGGGAACTCTTCAAACTCTGACACATACATTAAGTGCTCAGAATGGCATTGCCTTTCTTCACTCCAGACAGATGAAGGCCACTAAGTAATGGACCTCTTAGTGCCCTATAGACCCACCCCTCTGCACTAGCAACCCAATACAAAGAAGCAGCTCCTTCTATTCATGACCTTAGTAGCATACCAATGAACTAAGTGCAATACAAGGTGTATCAGCACTCCAGACATCACTTCCTTGAACTAGATGATACACTTCTTGAGTATCCAACTCAACTCCTTCATGTCTAGATCCCCTTCCTCCTTCAGGAAACTGAGGACAAATATAGCCAGCACCACCACTACCCATAGCCATTCTAACAAGTGTTAGAACTCCACAGAAGATGACCAAGATGACAGTCACAGACATAGACATTAGCAACACCACTCATCTACAGCAGAGGGATATCCCAGATGAACTAACCACCAGACAGAGAGAACAGGCAGCCAAGTGCACAGCCAGACAGAAACTTTGACAAACCAGCCACACTCAGCCCAGTGTGACAATGGTACCATTACCATCACAGTGAATCTCAGTCTGTGTTTCCTATTACCTATCCTTTTGTGTGCTCTTGTCCCTATTGCATTAGCATACACCTCTGGGCCCTGTCTCCCCCCCTCTCCTCTCTTTCTTAGCACTTGCATCTGTGAACTCCACAACATACCAATCACCTGATATCTATTGCTGAAAGGTATCTGGATTATATATTAGTCTTGAATATGTTTCACTAAGGAAGACATTGCCCACTGCAGTTCCATTTATGTGCCTCTCAACAATGCACCCTCAAGCAGATCCTGACCAGTGTGTGCTTGATGAACATGGCCACCTCAAAGATGCCAATGATATCAAGTGGTTCAATTCCCCTGGTGATAATGACCCCATTGCTCTTCCACCTGTGGAGGGAGAGATGGTTGTGGATGGGGGAGGTATGTATTGGTTTTTTGTCATGCTAGGATGTCATGTGTCTTAGTGTGAGGGTTTGGTTCTGGGTTTGGATGCCTTTGTCCAAGTCTGGTTTCTGATATGGGTTGGGGTTTGGAGTTCTGTCCTTAGAACTCATACAGCTGTGGCTTCTAAATGGCGTGTAGTGGCACTGGCTATCCTGTTGTCACTCTAGGAAGTGATGTCTGGAGGTGCAACTATGTCTTATATCACACTTAGTTTGTTGATGATTAATGAAGCTCATAAATGAAAGGGGTTCTGATGTCTAGTAGGAGTGGCTCCTTGGTGCTACAGGTGGTCATAGTATGTGACATGTGTTACAGAGGTCATAGTATGTGACTTGTTTGTATAGATGACTAGAGTTCCATTACTAGTGGCCTTTGGGTTTGGGTTCTGGGTAGGAAAGATGGCATCTTTCTGTCTGAGTTCATTTGGAGTTTCAAGTGAAGAGCAAATATGGCTCTAAGTTGATTTAGCAGGCCTTAGGGCATGTTCTAAGGTGTAAGAGGATGGTTCTGGTGGTTCTTAAGCTTTGAGTTCACAAGGGATAAACTAGAAGTCCTGTATTATACAAGAGACTAAGCTTAAGGCTTTGGTCTTGCTTTGGGGGGCCTTTTATAGGCCTTGTGGCTACTGTACAGTAAGTATATATGACTAAGTAAAGGGATGATACATCTCTAAGGCATCATACTAAGCATATATGACTACAAGATAGTAAGCATGTATGACAAAGTAAGTGATGATGCATCTAGGTGGCATCCTACTAAGCCTATATGACTAGGAGGCTGGATGATGTGTTTAAGTGGCATCATGAGGCTGTGATGTTGAAATTACCTCAGATTGGGTCATCCTCAGGTCAGAGCATTGGAGTGGTGGCTTGGGGCAGAACGATTGAGTGATCGGACTTGCATAGATAAGCACCTGCAGACACAAGACTCATATGCATAGTATTAGAGTATGGCAGTTATTTAGCTACCTATGGACAGTACTATGTACATTCTCATATTGGTAGAACTAGGACAATTACAATGTTTCAGAAACTTTGGGCCAAGAGCCTGCATTGTAGATAAATAGCAGTAGAGTAGAACTACTGTCACCTCAGTTATCATGCCATATGTGCAACACTGAGGTGAGCACCCTTTGTTTACTGTTCATAGTCATTCCATTAGGCTTACACCCTGTAGTACATTGCTGTCCTACAGTTCTACAGACAATACACGTCTGCATCTGTGATCCCTCACTTAATCCTAAGATTTGCATCATGTGAGACTATGAAACATGGTGGCATATTAGTCTGAAAGTATTAGTAACAAGCCAAGGCAACACAGCATAAAGTGGAGGGCAGTGAAGTATAATAGAAGTGTAGTAATGTATGGGGATGGATGTGGAAGAGGCTCTCTGCCAGTCCATGAGAAAGTGATTACTATATATAGTTAAAAATGATGTAAGCAAAAATAGTCCAGCAGTCCATAACATTTTTGATCAATCTTACAAATATTGACACCAAGCACTCCAGCTCCTTGTGGTAGACCCCAGCAAAACAAAAACTCAGGGTTATAAGATATCCTTGCTGCTGAGTGCCTTGATGAGTGGGGTGATATCAAGAAGAAACACTGCCAGCCAAAATAATGTCTAAAAAGGAACACCAAGTGCATCAAAGTCACTAATAATGGTTTATCAGATCTTGACCCTGATGACAATGAATACTGGACAGACACACTCAACAGCATTGCTGAGGTGAGCAATACATCAGAAGATGATCTTTCAATTGGAGAAGTGCTGTATCATATATTGACTTTCCACTAATCTCAAGCTGGTGTTAGCTTGCCAATGTTCTTCCCTCAAAGATAGTACCAGATAGGATGAGATGAACCAAGGTTAGAACTGAAAGCATTCTGGTGCTAGTGACAACTCTCAGTGTTCTTAAGCCACCACTTCCACCATTTCCCCATCCAGCAGCTTTGTTATAGATGGAAGGTTAAAGGACACCAAACAGGTCAGTTTGCTTATTAAATGATGGATTTTTACTACTAAGAAATTTCACCTTAGACATCAAACCTGATCTATTACTTTTATAAGGCTCTTCAAAGTGCTCTACATGGCATTGACACTGAGGAGGGTGACAAGTTTTACCAATGCTATCATGGTAGGAGGAAGATTATGGAGAAGATGAGGAATAATCTCAATGGTAAGATCTATGCTTCATGAGTATCTAAAATCAACTTAGGTGTATTGGGTTTACATTCTAGGTCTTATTGGAAATCTCAGAACTTGCTTACCTGATATGTTCAAGTTCTATTCTTACCTCAAAGATCATGCTCTGCATGTTCACACAGTGCCATGATGCTTATCAACAGTCACTCAAGAATGCATTTGCATAGCAACAGGAGAAAGTGGCAGTAAGTCTTTTTTTTGCATGATCACATCTTTGATCCTTGATAATTAGGAACCCTGGAGCCAAGAAATGTTTGAAGAGCTGCTAACTAAGTGGATTGTCACCTCCAACCAACCTTTTAAGAAGGTAGAAAGTTCAGATCTTGCAGATCTTCTCAACTATATCAATCAATTCCCAACATTACTCAAGATTCCCAGCTGCTTCACATTTATAATGAAGATGAATGCCAAAGGTGTCTAAGAGATGAAAGACTTCTTTGTGGTACATTGACATATCAACTAAGTATTTATATTCTGACTTGCAACTAGAAAATCAATGGCAAAGTGGCCATCTCACTTGATGGCTGGACATCAGGCAACAATTATAGCTTTCTTGCCATCATTACACACTATGTAAATCCCATTACTGATAAACTTGGTGCACTGCAGAATTGTATTTCTATCATTGTGTTTACTTAATGTTTAACAGAGGAATGCCTTATTGATTTTCATGAGCTGCTTGGCCAGGACACTGGTGAAAACAGACTTCCTTTTTCAGTAACCACCACCTCCATGGCAGAAACCTCACCAAAGAAAGTGGCCCATGAAAAGAGATATAGTCTACATAAATTACACACTCACACCACTACACCTAAACCACCCAAAGTTGCCTAAGTGCACCACTCATACAATAAGTAGTAAAATTTTCAGAAAACAAGAAAAATACTCCCACCAAAAGGGACAGGTCAGGGGACCCATCCCTGACAAAAAGAGGACTACTATGCTATGACCCGTTGTAGCCAATGAGCTAACACTCCCACCATGCCACAGAATGCAGAAGGGAAGCCAAAATCACAGGCAGTAGGACAAACAGGTAAGGAAGCACAAACAACCAACGCAGCCTCCCAAAAGGGTGGGGACGGGGCAGACATGTTGAGACGGAACGTCTGCGCCGCTGTGGCCGGACCGGACAGTCTCACGCTCAGGGGTTTGGTAGAACCGGCCCGACATTACAAGGGGCACTTAATGCTCCAGGACAATTATGGACTTAGTGAGCACATGTCGGCACATGGACTGCATGGACACCTACTACGTACGATACCCTAGAACAATGTGATTACACCCTTATGGCCGATCTAAGAACTCTCTTTTGTTATCTGACTCGATTATTGTATGATCGAACTGTTTCAGATTGACACTTTACCTACTGTCTTTACGATCTATTAGTTACAATCACATACGGACCTTTTAGTACGGTTCTACGCTTACGCGTACCCCTTCTGAGGGCTCAGGGTATGTGCGGACTCTTCGGACTCGTCCATATGTAGAATATTGTAATTATGCGATATA
Source organism: Russula compacta (assembly GCA_022376555.1). NCBI lineage: Eukaryota > Fungi > Basidiomycota > Agaricomycetes > Russulales > Russulaceae > Russula > Russula compacta. The sequence continues at coordinate 47,089 of WTXH01000159.1, forward strand.
GTGGACGCCTGTACTCACCCCTTAAGGGTTTATGGACATATGTAGACCATAGGGACTATAAATACACCCTTGGGAGTGAGCAAGACGTCTCATCTCCTACAGAGTTCTTTCTCTGTGCGAACCACCCTCTTCAGCTGCACTTCATCAAGACAATGCATCACCAATGAGCAGCCCCCCTGCTCACGCCTCACCACACAAGGTGGTAAGACTACTGGAGGCAATCATCCTGAAACACAAACTCAAAGGCAAATTAAAAACAGAAATAGTGGAAGCAATGGAGGAAGCCAGGGCAGCTGCAGAAAGAGATGCAGTGAAGGAAAAGACAGACAGCAAATGCAGTAAGCCCCAGCCCAGACCAGCTCAAAGCTGATCTACATAGTTTCTACAATGCCCTGGATGCCAAGATAACAGAGGTAATAACTGGGCAGGAAAAACTGATAAAATCCACAGAGACTCTGAGTAAATCCACCAAAAACCTCAGCACCACCACAAAGGAGCTCAAGACCAAGGTGGTAAAGGTAACCAACATGACAGACAAGATAGCAAGCACCACCATGTCTTACAGGGATGCGCTACTGACCAAAGCAGATAACCCCAACAGAGCAGGGATAGATCCCAAGTTATGCAGCAATATCAATTGAAGAGTGAAACAAATATTGGTCAACTGCAGCACTGTGCCAAACAATGGCAGCAATAGCATAAGTCTTCTAGAATGGAAGGAGAAAGCAAACGGAATCATCATGGACCTTGACAATCACTTCCAGCTGGAGGCAGCCACAGTCGAGGCTGTCACCAAAACAAAGGATGGAGTGCTCCTACTTACCCTCAATTCTGGTGAGGCCTGGAATGGTTGAGGGAGCCAGACAATGAGATCAGCTTCCTAGAGAAGCTCACTCTGGGGCCATCATGGGGACCGACAATACAAGTCCTCATGAAATGGGTCCGATCACCTTTGACCCTGATAGCAGAGCACACCACTGAGAAATAGAGGAGGTGAATAGCCTACAGGAATATGCAATCACAAGCACTAAGTGGATCAAGCCATTAAAGCACAGACGGGTAGGCCAAACTCATGCACATGCAATACTAACCTTCTCTACAGTGCACACAGCCAACCTGGCCATCTGAGATGGAATAGATATCTGTGGAATCTAAATGAGAGGAGAAAAAGCTAGGCAGGAACCCTCCCAATGCATGAAGTGCAGAGGCTGGGAACACAAGGCACAGGAATGCCTGGCACAAAAAGAAACCTGTGGCACATGTGGCAACAACCACCGCATAGGGGATTGCAAAAGCAAAGACAAAAGATACTGCACATCATGCAAGTCCAATGAGCACACCAGCTGGGACAGAAACTGCCTGGAATTCAAGGAAGATGTGAAGCATACAGCAGCAGATATCCAGAGAACAACATGGTGTATTTCCCTACTAACCAGGACTGGACACTAACATCAAGACCGGACAGGCTGGACAGGATCCCACTAGAAAAGAGATTCCCACCAAGCCTCACAGTCAAAAGCATTCCTACCAAAAACAAAGCATGGCCCACCCCCAAACCCACCACAAAAGTCACCCAAAACAAGGCAAAAGGTAACCCTAGCGCACCCACGATGCAACCAGGACCAAACTCAGACCAACAAGCAAAAGGTAAGGAAAGGGCAGTGATTGACTTTATACATAGGACAAGACCAAACCTAGTGCCACTCAGTCAAGGAAGGGAAGAGGGCAAACTCCTGGAAACAGACCAGCACAACACAACACTCAAACACACAGACACTGCAGAGTGGAAGAGCTCCCCGGGTGGCAAGAAAGTTGCCCAGGCAGCTTCAAAGACTGGCATGAAAGTTGACATGCTAACTATCTGGCAACAGAACGTCAACAAATTGCCCAACAGCCAGCACACACTACTCAGCAACAATATATTGGTAAAACACAATATAGGTATAGTTGCACTGCAAGAGCCATCAATCAACAGCTTCAACCAATCAATAGCATCCAAGGTGTCATGGTGGACTATTGGGACGCTTACGCTTACTAATCTTCTTACCTTATATGTACATATTTCCCACAGTCCGGCTAGAGTTGTCACCACTTCCCCCCCCTTACCTTACCCTATCGCTATTACACTCCTGCCGATCCCTTCTGCTGTTGTGTTGCCTCGGCTTGTTACTAACTTACTTACACTAATCTGCTGATGGTTTTCGTGGCCTTACTGCCGCTGAAACACGTCAGACGCTGCCGAAAGACTCTGCTTAAATAGTCATGTATAAATACGCTCATAGAAGGGGACCAAAGCCTTAAGCTTGGTCTCTTGTGAATCTTAGACATTCTTAGAGCAACCCTCTAAGTGATCCGAAGCTTCCCAGCCCCTTTCCCCTCCCACTTGCGCCCTAGAATGTACCCTAGGGTCTGCTAAGCGACTTAGCGACGCGTTTCACTTAATCTACCATATATAGTAAACCGAGTCCCAATTGGGAACTCTTCGAACTCCGACACATACATTAAGCGCTCAGAAAGGCGTTGCCTTTCTTCGCTTCAGACAGACGAAGGTCACTGAGTAACAGACCTCTCAGTGCTCTATAGAATCACCCTATCTGCACCAGAACCCCCAGCAGGAAGGAGCAGCTCCTTCCATTCATGACCTTAGTGGCATACCAACGAACTAAGTGCAATACAAAGCGTATCAGCACTCCAGACATCCCTTCCTTTGGAAACTCGTCTTGAGTATCCCAATCAACTCCTTCGCATCTAGATCCCCTTCCTCCTTCAGGAGATAGGGAATGACAGCAGCCAGCACCGCCACTACCCACAGCCGTTCTAACAAGGCGTTAGAACTCCACAGAAGACGACCAAGACGATGGTCACCGACGCAGATATCATCCTACATCTACAACAGGAAGACAGAGACAGGCCAGACGCCCTACCTCTCATAGCAAGAGAACGAACAGCCAGGAAGGCTGCCAGACAGAACCACCGACAGAACCGCCACGCTCCATCCAGCGTGACACAAGGACTGGATTACGGTATACCCCACTACACACAATGCGCACCCAAAGAAAATGCACACACTCACACTTGTCAGAGCAGACATACACCCTGACATATGGGAGCAGGTGGACTTCCCCTCAGGAGATGTCACCATCATCACACTAAAGGGAACATGGGGCAAGATCAACATACTAAACATATAGAATGATGGTAACAACAACGAGACCATCAAACTACTAAAAACATTCCACAGAACCAGACAGGATGTCATTGAGCAAGCTGCAGAAGGCGAAGCCCACACATTATGGCTAGGCAACTTCAACTGACACCACCCACACTGGGACAACCCAAATGACACTAGGCTATTCATAGAAGAAGCCCTTAAAGCAGTGGAAGTACTCATAGAGGCAGTGGTGGTGTTAGGACTGGAGCTAATCCTCCCCAGTGGAATACCCACACACAGGCACAACATCACAAAGAAGTGGTCTAGACTAGACCAAGTGTTCATGTCAGACCACTCAACAGAGCCTGTAGTAGCATGTGACACAGAGACTCACTTCCGAAGTGTAAAAACTGACCATTTACCCATGGTCACACAGCTAAATCTCACAATCCCCATTTCTCAGCCAAGTATAACTCACAATTTCAGAAACATAGACTGGAAAGACTTCTGCGAGGCTATCATAAATCACATGTCTAGGCTAGAGCACCTGCAGCAAATCACTAACCAGGAATCGCTAGACAAAACCTGTGAAAAGCTCACACTAACACTACAGGAGGTCATCAACCTGAAAGTACCCAAGTCCAAAATCTGCTCCAAATCCAAACAATGGTGGACAAAGGAACTCATGCAATTGCAAAGACATATGAATATACTCGGTAGGCAGTCCTATAAGCATAGAACTGACACAGAACACCTGACACACAAGGAGTACAAAGACACCAAAAAGGCCTATGAATGAACGCTCAAACATACTAAGCTCAACCACTGGTGGGACTGGCTGGAACGCACCCAGGACCCAGACATCTGGACAGTACAGAAAGCCATCTTAGCTCCAGCAGCTGACAGTGCTAAAGTAAGGATACCAGCACTAAAATTTAAGCAAGGTAACGTAGAAAAAACAGCAACCACTAACACCAAAAAAACACAGGCACTAGCAGGAAACTTCTTCCCACCAAAACTGCATAATGCAGGGGTACCAGATAACTATGAATATCTGAGCGCATGCTGCAAAGCTGACACAATCACAAAGGAACAAGTAATGTACCACCTGCAGAAACTAAAACCATACAAGGCCCCCGGGCCAGATGGAATTCCCAATATTGTCCTAACTAAATGCACTGACATCCTTGCAGACAGACTACACCACATATACAAAGCCATGTTAGAGAAGGGACTACACTACATGCCTTGGAAGGAATTCACCATGGTGGTGCTACATAAACTGGGTAAACCACAATATGACATCCCAAAAGCATATTGCCCAATAGCACTACTGTGCACCATGTGGAAGGTACTCACAGCTGCAGTAGCGGACCAGATTACCTATTACAGCGAGAAACACCAGCTCCTACCAGTGAATCACTTTGGGGGCAGGCCAGGACATACAACAACAGACATGGTGCACCTACTAACCCACCACATCAAAAGTGAATGGTGCCAAGGTAAAGTCATCTCGGTTCTATTCCTAGACGTGGAAGGGGCCTTCCCGAATGTGGTCCCCACAAGGCTCATCCACAATCTACGCAAAAGAGGTATACTGTGGAAGTACACTAACTTTGTAGCCATAATGTTGGAAGGCAGGACAACATACCTCAAATTCAACGACTTCACCTTGGACATGATAAGCATTAACAACAGTATAGGGCAGGGGGACCCGCTATCAATGGTACTCTACCAGTACTACAACACAGACCTCCTAGATATCCCAGGCCAGCAAGCAGAGTCAGCAATAGCATATGTTGACGACACGCTAATTCTAGTGGCCGCAACGGACTTCAGTGCAACACATGAGATACTAGCAGACATGCTCTCAAGGGAAGGTGGCGTAAACAAGTGGTCATCCTCACACAACTCACCACTAGAACATTCTAAACTAGCACTGATCGACTTCGCACACAGGAGCAAGCAGAAGCCCCAGCCCCCACTAGTACTCCCAGATGCCACAATCAAGCCATCGGAGTCAACAAAATACTTGGGCATAATAGTGGACCAGCACCTTGACTGGAAAGCACACCATAACCTAGCTGTAGGAAAAGGATCTAAATGGGCCTCACAGATACGAAGGATAACCAGACCCACATGGGGAGTCATGCCAAAGTATGTGAGGCGACTATATAGGAGTTGCATTACCAAGAGTCCTATATGGCACAGACCTATGGTGTAGCCTCAGTCCCAAGGACCAGGGTGCAGCAAAAGTAATGGTGAAACTGACCACCATACAGAGAAGTGGGGTGATTGCCATAACAGGTGCACTCCACACATCCCCAACAGAAACTCTGGATGCTTGCACATTCTTACTCCCAGTAATAGGGACAGTGGAAAAATGGCAATACCAGGCTGTGGTACAACTGGCAACTGTCCCACCTGAACACCTGCTATATAAACCAGTAAAAAACTGCAGCAGGTGTCAGGTTAAACAGCACAGGACACCATTACATAGCCTATTTGCAGACCTAATGCTTGACACAGCCTGAATGGAGAAAATCCCCACCAAGCCATGCAACCCTGCAACAAAAGGCAAGTCCCCCTTTGACATCAGCATACCACCAAGCAAGGAAGCATCAGTAGAGGCAGCAAATGAAGCAAAAGAGGTAATCAAAATATACATGGACAGATCAGCAAACAAAGGAACGGTAGGCACAGCGGCCATACTAACAAGGGCAGGAAGCCCACCTCGCATGCTGCACTACACACTAGGAAGTGACGGTGAGCACACAGTACATGAAGCAGAACTAATTGGCATCCTACTAGCAATCCAATTAATCAGGACAGAGAAGGCCAACAGAGTCCCTATTGCCATTGGTACGGAGAACCAAGTGGCACTGAAAGCATTCAACTCAGACCAGAGAGGCCCAGCGCTCAGCATTGCCAGGGAAGTAACTAGACAAGCTAACATACTCCACAAAAGAAAAGGACATAAGAAACACAAAATCCTGCTCTGATGAACAGCGGGACACATAGGCATACCCAGAAATGAGAAGGCTGACAAGGAGGCAAAATGTGCAGCAGGTGGACTAACCTCTGCCCAAGGGCAACTCCTGCGATTCCTGAGACACAAACTTGCCACCAACCCATCAGCAGCAAAGCAAAGGCACAATGTGGAGCTCAACACCCACTGGAAATAAGACTGGTGAAGCACTACAAGAGGACAGGGTATCCTCAAGATAGATAACCACACCCCATCAGCCCATTTTGTCCATTCAATTAGCAGTGCTAACTTATCACATAGATCAGCCAGTTTAATCACTCAGCTCCTCATATCGCATGTTCCCCTCAACAAGTTTCTCCAGAGGATCAACAAGGTGGACAGCATGAGGTGCCTGTCATGTGGTGCTGGTGCAGAAACAGTTGAACATTACCTACTTGAAGGCCCAGGCTACGCATACAAAAGATGGACATTAGAAAAGGGCTAGAGAAGAAGAGCCTAATGCTAACAATGGGAAATATATTAGGAAATGTGGAAGCCATGATACCACTAGCCAACTTCATTCACACCAGCCATCACTTTACCACCACAGCGTAGCCAGTCCCCCTCCCTCCTCCCCCTCTTTTCCTCCCCTCCCCCTTATACACCACACTACCTGAATCCCTGAACTGAACTCAAATACTACCACCCCCCCCTCATGAACCACAACTCTCTTAGTAGCAATGGACAAGCAAAGCTGACCAACAAGCATGCAGCATTAACAGACAAGGACTGGACAACACATGGGCAACCAAGCAGGGCAAGATGAATGCATGCCATACTGACTGAATCCCACATTCACACACCCACTAACTGTCTCCTGGCATGGGAACTAACCACCGTGCTTGACACCACCCTTTTAGTAGAGTATAATGTAAAAAATGTTAGTGCTACATGGGGTTCTGCACCCTGAGACACACATTAATGGAAGCTAAAAAAAAAAAAAAAAAAATTGGTGAAAACATCACAGATGCTGTTTGGGACACCCTTTGCACATTTGGTATTCAAGCAATGGTGAATAAGTTTCATTCTCAACACAGATAGCCTTTTAACCTTGCAGTTGACAATTGCATTTGTGATGGACAATGCATCAAGCATGGGCACATTTGTTGATGCAATTGTTTGATGTGCAGAGAAGATGCAGATTGTTATTAATGCAGTCTAGGCATGGCTCTGGTGTATGCTGCATACAATTCACCTTGCAGCACTCAAGGTATGGAACAACTTTGGCTCTCATGTCCTCATTTAACAGATTCTCAAGCTGCTTGAGGCTATCAGTGTGAAATGGCACCATAACAAGAGAACCAACTCTCCTAGTGTCAATTACCAGGATTCCATCAGCATGTCACTTAGTGAGGATGCTGATAATGATATGGCCACCCAGGAAGGTGATGATGAGGCTAATCTCATGCCTAAGGGCCCACAAGTGCCAGTAGAATTTATTTTACCAGTAGTAGACAAGGGAAGTGCCTTTTTTAACTATACTAACCTTTTGGCCTTCACTTAAAGTCTTTTAGCTTTAAAACATTGTCCATGCAGTTTGTTCAAGTCTACAGTGAAGGGCTCACTGGCTAGAGCTAGTGTCTGATAATCTTCACAAAAAGAATCCTGATGCCCCAAGTTATCCCCCTGCACTTATGCTTGTTCTTGATGTTTCAACACATTGGTCTTCTACCCACCAAATGATGCATAAGTCTTTTTTTATTGAGCTGAAACTTACTAACCTGTTACCCATAGGATGTGCATTACAATATGAGGCAGAAGTTAATGTTAAGACAGAACATCTGTGTGGCTATGCCTAGACCAGACAGTCTCATGCTCAGGGGTTCAGTAGAACCAGCCTGGACAGTACAAGGGGCACTTAATGCTCCAGGACAATTATAGACTTAGTGAGCACATGTCGGCACATGGACTGCATGGACACCTATGTATGTATGATACTCTAGAACAATGTGATTATGCCCTTATGGCCAATCTAAGAACTCTCTTTTGTCAACTGACCCAATTATTGTATGATCAAACTGTTTCAGATTGACACTTTACCTACTGTCTTTACAATCATGTAGTTACATTCACATATGGACCTTTTAGACTAGTTTTATGCTTACACATACACCTTCTGAGGGCTCAGGGTATGTGCAGACTCATTAGACTCACCCAAATGTAGAATATAGTGTATATGTGATATTGTGGATGCCTGTACTCACCCCTTAAGGGCTTATGGACATATGTAGACCATAGAGACTATAAATACACCCTTGGGAGTAGTGTTGCTATGGCTATAGCTAAGCTTAGCTGATGTTTTTTGCTATCTCATGCAATAAAATATGTAAAATCATGAAAGTACTCAAGTAGGTAGATCTATATCAGGAGCAGTTGGCCTAATTTCACAACTAATCACATGACAAACACATGGAGAAATGAACTTCACACTCAGTTTCAACCAAAATACCATGTTCCCAGAATGCAGCTAAGTCACATGCTCAAAAGTAGCTTAACTTTTTTTAATATGATAAGTGTTATATTTTGAAACAGGACAATAAAATGAAATAAAATATGACTATATTTCTTTTTCACAGTCAGCCACTTTATCTTTTGCTGCTAAGTCCTTTATTCTGTGTATAATGAAGTACAGCAAGAAGTTCTATGACTGTGAAACACAAAGAAGGGTGGGGCGATGGAGATGGGCATGCAAGCATGCACATGCACATCTGCAGCAGCAGAGAGTACTGCAGCAGCGAAGGAGGGTGCACATGTGGGCAAGATAAACCCTCAGAATCATGCCCAGGAGTCATGTGAGGCAGGCCAATGGAGATGTGCCAGTGCATATGCTGCGAGGCAGGCCCATGAGGGTGTGGTACAATGTTGTGCAGGTATGTGAGGGCCAACAGGGGCACACAAACAGGCACATGGCATGTGAACAGTGGCAGTCACAGGGGGGTCATTGTGTGTACATTGCTCCTGATAAAAATGCCTAAATTAAGGCAGTTTTTGGCTTGGCAGGATGTACACTTAGTCCAGTTATCATTTCAAGGCATGGGGCAAGTAAAAATGGGGCAGCACATCATCATCATCATTGATGGGGATAGAGCAATGGAGGTTAGGAAACCATCCCTTTGCATAAGCCACATTTGTTTTTTCCACAATTTGTGTTTTTCTATAATAAATATTTTTCAATATATATTTTAATTAAACCCAAGCCATAGCATTGGTCCACTTCATTCGGACATGTGATGTGCCAACTTGTTGGACTTGTTGGACTTCAAACACCTCACATGTTTATCACATGAATAGTTGCAAAATTGTAAGGACTATCAGGAGCCAAAGGTAGTGTTGCTGTGGTCCAGCTAGAAGCCAGCTCAAGAGCCAGAAGCTGGTCGTGTGCACAGCTCAGCTGGCTGAGCCAATCATATGGGAAATGGTTGGCTAGACTGGTCACAACTCCGACTTGAGTTGTGACTTCTGGTCAACCAAGTCGGTTCTCACTAGCCCACTGAGCTGCCCATACCTGGAAAGGGCATATCTTCTCTCCTCTCCTCTTATTTCATCCCCTCTTGCATGCAACCACTTGCCACACAACCCACCCCAAATGCCCATACCTGCAAGACTTCCACTCACTTGCACACCCGGCCATGCATTTGTTTGTGCCTGTGAAACCTTGTTCACCACATCTCTGCCAGCCTTGACTTGTCCTGCTTGCAACCATGGGACTGCTGTCCACAGGTATGTCCCTTGGTTTCTGTTTATTGCTTACAAACTGCAGGTATTATCCCACCCTCTCACTCAGGGGACGTGGACTACCACTCTCACAGCAACTACATCTGCTACACCATGTACATAAGGGTGCATGCATGCCTTTATGCCAGGTTCTGTGGAACCTCACTCACTGCCACCACCAGCCCTAGCCCTAGCACTGGCAGCACTGCCTACTGCTGTCACCATCACCAGCACCAGCACCAGCACCATGACAGTAGCAACAGCAGCCCCCCCTGCCTTCATCCTCACCCCCATGCCTTGCCCTTGTCCGAGGCATGCTGATGCACACCTTGGCCTAAAAACCGGTGGATGTACACAAGGGTACATGCATGCATTCATGCCAGAACCTCACTCACTGCCACCACTAGCACCAGCACCAGCACCAGCTGCATCACTGCTGTGCATGCCTCCACCAGGACAAGGACAAGGACAAGGACCAGAAGCAGCACCATCGCCAGTCCCACCAGTGCCAGGGCCAACAGCAGTGCCACTTGCCACCAGCACCAGCACCAGCACTAGCACCGGGGCCAGCAACAGCAAGAGCAGCAGGACCACCACTGCCTCTGCCAGCACAACACCAGCACCAGCACCAGCAGCATTTATCACTGCCACCTGCACCTGCACCCACACCTGCACCTGCACCCACACCTGCACCTGCATCAGCATCAGCAGCAGTGCCATTGCTACCCCACCAGCATGAGGGCCAGCAGCAGCAGCACCAGTGATGCCTCCACCAGGACGAGGACCAGCAGCAGTGCTGACACTGATCACATCAGCACTAGGGCCAGCAGCAGCAACACAAGCAGTGCCAGTGCTGCCACCTCCACTGGCACCAGCAACAGCAACAGTAGCAGGACCACTGCTGCCTCCACCAGCATAGCACCAGCACCAGGGCCAGGGCCAGCAGCAGCAGTGTCACCTGCACTGCCTCCATCAGCACCAACAGCACCACTGCTGCCCCCACCAGCACCAGCACCAGCACCAGCACCAGCACTGTTGCCACCCCACCAGCATCAGGGCCACTAGCAGCAACACCAGCAGCAGTGTTGCCACCACTGCCTCCACCACCAGCACCAGCACCAGCAGCCACCCACCTGACCTCTTGCTTGCAGCTGTGTGCCCTGTGCCAAGGAGGGTAGTTTTCTTTATTGTATAATATTAATTGTAAAGTACATAGTATGATAATACATGCTGGATTAACATGAGTCAACATTCCTGAGCCACTTGAGGGTTATAAGTAGTGTGACAATGAAGTGTTGGAAGGAGCAGAAGGGAGTGGAAGTGAAAGTCCAGGCAGGCAGAAGTCCAAGATAGGAGTCTGAGGGCGACATTGGCTCAAGTTGACCAGAGGTCGCAACCAAAGCCAAAGTTGCAGCTCTAATAAGATAAGCTGTGACTGGTCAAGCCAGATCAAGATTAAGTTGCAACTTTTGAAGTCAACTCACAGCTGGTCAGACTGCAGCAACACTAGCCAAAGGTTACTTAAGACAAGTTTTTGATCCAAGCAGCTGTTCATGTATAATTTGACTGGCTACAAAATTGGCATAGCTGGATGGTTTTTGTAGCCAGTCAAATTATGCATGAACAGTTGCTCAGATCAAAAACTCATCTTACATAACCTTTGGCTCCTGATATAGATCTACCTACTTGAATATTTTCATGATTTCACATATTTTATTGCATGAGATAGCAAAAAACATCAGCTAAGCTCAGCTATAGCCACAGCAACACTACTTGGGAGTGAGCAAGATGTCTCATCTCCTACAGAGCTATCTTCTCTGTTCGTACACCTCTTCAGCTACACTTCATCAGTTAATACTTTTGTTACCCTTTATGCAAATAGGGACCTCCATGATCTCAAACTCACAGAAGATAAATGGTCCTCAATTAGGCTTATAGCTGGTTAGCTTAAGAAGTTCCATGATGCCACCACCCAGATGTCCACTACCCATCAGCCTATGTTATTGCATGCACATGCTATCTTTTGTGGGCTTCAGGAACATCTTTGTGAAACCCTTCATAGGATACCATTTAGCATTGATCCATGCATCTGAGATAGACTTATAGCTGCTCACCAAAAGCTGAGTGAGTACTATTACCAGTTTGATCAGTCCCCCATTTTACATTTGGGTGGCCCATATGTTCATCTCATTTTTTATCATTTCTTAACTTATATCTTCCATTGGTAGTTCTTGACCCCAGGATCACTTATGATAGCTTGAAGCTAGACTTTGCTAATGATCCAATCCTTCTTGCAGATCTTGAGAGGTCCAAGGAACTGCTTCATAATATTATAATGCTAACTATACAGTTTTATCTTTGCCTTCTAAGGTCAATTGTAACTGCTTGAAAACTTTTGGCCCCTCCAACTTTACAGCATGCTATGAATCTATTGTACCAGACATTGTTGATGAATTAGAAGAATATTTCAAGATCAAGCATAAGGATTTTAAAATATGTGATCCCCTTAGATGGTGGAAGAGCTAACAGGAGGATTGGCCTAATCTTTATCAGCTTGCTTGCAATATTCTTTATATTTCAGGTCTGTGATGTGACACTGTGTTATTGTCCCTTTATTTATGAACTTTTTAGGCTCTGCAGTTGCAGTTGAATGTATTTTTTCTAGTGGGAGGGACACTATTTCACTTCACTGTGCCAGTCTTCAGCCAGAGACAATTTGTGCCCTGATGGTCCTGAAGCATCACCTTTGTTGCATGCATCAGAGTAATGTGATTCCTTTAGAATAGGTTTTGTTATAGTGTGAAAAAAACTGTATATTTTCTACCCATATCAATCCTGTCAACAGCCATATACACCTGTATCATGCCATCAAAGGTTCTGGAGATCACTGCACATTTATGGTTATGGGTATATCTGTAACCATCTGACCCTAAGACTATATGGCCATATCCTGTATATGGGATGATGCTCACCCCTAACAGTAGATCTCTCTTCTTTTAGTGTCTTTTTAAGCACCCTTTTTAGAGCTTTTTATGCCTTTTCATCTGGCACTTAAGCTCCTTTAAGAGCAACTATAAATAGATTACTCCACTTTTACCTCAGTTCTCATCACAAAGAAATTAAAATTATCTGATATTCTATTAAACACTGTAAGAACCTGATTTGGACCAGCTAGTGTTTATTAAAGCCTGACACAGCATTAGCCAACTGTACCTCAGCCTTGCCAACTTTACCATAGGACCCATATTGCCACTTTCAACAAGCACCTGGCTATCCAATGTATTGACTGGCTACTTAACCAAAGGAAGCCCATCCAGACAAACCAAAGACTAAGAGAACCTGCCCTTAGACACCAAAGAGGCCTTGTGAAAGACATGCTACAATCCTAGCATGACAAGCAATCCAGGCACAATTGATCTAGTCACTTCCAGCCCATCTCAGCAAATGGAAGGAGATACAGACATTGTGATTAGTTGCCACTGGCCATACCCTTTCTGCCAGTCAGTTCAATAAATTGAGGCCCCATATGGCAACAAGTTGCTAGCAATTCTACCACTGGAATTCCCCAGAGGTCACACCTGGTGACAGGGGTAGCATAACATAATGTCACTTTTTTTTGGGGTTTGCCAGACTGTCACAATGTGCATGATGTGTGATGCCTTCAGAAAACTACTTGCATTAAGCTGTTTGAGGTGATCTGCCACCTTACTGAAGTCTGGAGCCTTTAAAGATTTGTTACCAGGTAAACTACCAACTATTTCAGAAAGGAATCATATGAGAATCACTTCCTCCTGTTCAGAATAGATGACTCTTCCTCCTTGTTAAGGACATTCATCTCCAGATGTTTGGGGGCTTTTGGATGAACATGTTTGCATAGTGTGCAGAGTGATGGTACAAAAGAAAGTCCTAAAAATTCCTGAGCTCAGCCAATATCTCAGCCAATATTGATCACATGCATCACACATCATGCATGTTGTGATGGTCTGGCAAACCCCAAAAAAAAAGTGACATTATGTCATGCTACCCCTGTCACAAGGTGTGACCTCCAGGGAATTCTGGTGGTAGAATTGCTAGCAACTTATTGCCATATGGGGCCTGAGTTACTAATTTATGCAGAATGCAAAACAAAAGAAAACAAACAATAACACACTTACCTTGCCTTGCCCATATCACCCACTGTTGGCAACAGGCAGAGTGAAATATGTGGACTCACTTATGTAATTAAGCAGTGCATAATTAAACATCCTCATTAGGTAAACCATACAGCGAGGCCACTAGAACTGCAGGCCCAGGCTAGGCAATGTGAGAACATACAACCCTAAGGGCTGTATACACAATGATTTCAGTCTTTTCCCCCTACTTCTATACATAACAAGTATCACCTTCCTTTCCTCAACAGAATGCTTCTAGGTGGTTAAACTATAAATAGTATAAAAGAATGCCTTCCAGTGTGCACAAATGCAATCTCTACTGCCTCAACTCAGTGTGCTCTGGACCCCCTACAGTTTGCATTTACACTGCCATTATTCATGGCTGGTGATACCAAATGATCACATGTATGTGGGGGCAGAGATGGTATGACATCTTGATAGAATTATCAGAAGTCATAGGTAGGACACCACAATTTGAGGAAGGTCAGATGTTATCCAGCCTAGTTGCGCTTTCCCAGGCATACTTCCCTGTCCCTGAGGAAGACAACAGGGTAAATGGTCACCTGCTGCGAGCCCTGGATAATATGTGCACTCCATCAAATGAAAGTGGCAAGCTTGGCCTCCTCCAGGGTGGGGAGAAAGGGGAGTTGCATCAGGGACTGGACAACATATCAGTCTGAATAGTCTGGGCTCTCCTCCCCCGAGAAGATAGGACCTCTTGAGTTGAAATCCACTTGCAACATCTGCATCAATGCTGGGATTGTCCTGATGTGGATGACACCTGCAAAGACCACAGAATTGTTGAAGGCAATTGGAGAGGACAGGCACTGCACCCAGAATCCCTGCCAGCCAGCCAGACCCTCACAGGTTGTGCTGCACATTACATGTCCCTAAAACAGCTCATTGTTGGAAATGATGAGCACCCACTGCATGTATTGGCTGGGGATGTTGAAGAGCACAAGGCTGACATGGGAGATGGGAGGCTGGAACATGGCTGTGATGGAGATAATGGTGTGAGGGGTGATCAACAGATGCAACACTGGTGTTGATTATGCAAATGTTAAGTGTGTATTTGTCCAGTTGGGTATTAACATTTTGAGAGGGTCTATCTCTATTTATCCAGGGATATTGGCATTACAGAGCAGATATTTGTTGTGGATATGCAGGTAGAAGGTGGACAAAGAAAACATCACTTGCACAGGACTCCCTTTGTTGTGGCCATAGGTGCCTGGCCCAGCAGCCACATCTGTCAAGAGGACATAAGAGAATCTCTACTAGTCAAAATGGTCACAAAATGCAGTGAAGAAATGTGGAATGGGACTGAGCACATGAGCATTAGGTTGCACATCCCAAGAAGGTTTCATTGGGTGGGATTAAAAAAGGCTGGAGATTTTGGATGCACATATGGTGATTGTGCAAGGGAGTGAGCAACATCATGGACCCCAGAATGCAGTATGGTGAATGGTGTACAGGAGCCATCAATGTCCCAGGCTGCCAGCTATGTATGGTGAAAGAGAGGAGTGACTTGCAGAGCTTGAGTCTGACCAGTAGAGAAATGGGGAAACTGAAGGAGAAAGGCGACCACAAGCTGGGTATCCCTCACACCAACCTTGGATTCGGAAGTGCCTGGATGGTTTAGAGGGTCTAGAGAGTGTCTGAAGTAAGATAGCCTACCAGTGACAATGACAATATATGTAATGTAGTCGTGGCCCAACCCAAGTCTGGCAACTGGGAGAAAGCAGATTTGATGTTTTGAGATCTTGCAGTTGATCTCAAAAGGTGTGACACCCACAGAAAAAGGAGAAAAAAGCCACATTTAACTAATATTATTATTGCTGTTACCAAAAGAGTTGACTATCCAGATATTCAAAAAAAAAAAGTGGCATAGAGTTTTTGATTTATATCTCATGAAATACTGATTGTATCCTTATAAGTTATATATGAAAGTTGATCTATTTATCAAGCCTGAGGTGCCTATAACAAAAATAGTGTGATTTGACCATAATTTTTAAGCAGCCTAAACAGGTTGACAAATTATGGTCAAATCACACTATTTTTGTTATAGGCACCTCAGGCTTGATAAATAGATCAACTTTCATATATAACTTATAAGGATACAATCAGTATTTCATGAGATATAAATCAAAAACTCTATGCCACTTTTTTTTTTTTGAATATCTGGATAGTCAACTCTTTTGGTAACAGCAATAATAACTATTGATGATTATAAATATATATTTTTTGTGAAAATGTGGCACGTGGAGATGAGGCAAGACTTGGCTTCACCCAAGAATCAGAAGCGTGTTTCTTTCCATGAGCGCTGAGAGATGACGAAGTGTTTGGATACCCGCCGCCGGTAGCTCGTTGGGTATGAGGAAAATGAGCAGGGGAAGCCATCACCTCCATCACCACTACCTCATCTTGCACATCCAGACCGTCTTCAACGGGGCCATGCCGAATATCTAATACATACAGGCCACATACTAGAAACTCACCACATAAGCCGCAGAGCTCACTCCCCACAATTCCGAAGTCGACAGCCTCTCCACTGAGCTACCATGCGCATGAAATGACCGCAAGCCACAGAGCCGAAAATTCGCACAATGCAACCTGCTGGCGTCACTCATGCGGACATGCGGACTGATCTCATGCTGCAAGCTGGTCCTCGTTATGCGCTGAGCTCACGCACCGAACATAAAACACACACCACATCGAGGCGACCCACGCGCGTGCGACAGTTGAGGTGAGCGACGAGAATGACAGACAGGAATCGAAGTCCTTCGCGAAGAGAACCATGCACTCGAGTACCGCATCGTTGCGGATGAACTGTACAAGACCTCATGCCTCTACACATGGAGGCCATACACCCGGCCGAGTGCAAAGTTGTGCATTTTCCTCTCTTTCCCTACCCAGATGTAAACCCCAGGGATGTAGTACTGAGGGTGACAAATGTCCCGACACCTCCGCTGCCACCCCCGTCATGCTCATGCAGAGCCTGTCAGATCTTCTTGGGCAACACAATGCAAACCACGCGGCGCTGTGACAGCCGAGGTGGAGCTTTCTGGGGCGCAGGCTCGCGAAGTGGGCACGGGGAGAGCAAGCCCCACACTGCCGTATCTCCATAGGAGCGTGGGCTGACGGAACAGCGCATCGGCATCGCTAGGGGCAGGTTCTGCAATGTTAATAGTGACCCTTGCTCTGGAGTGAATGATCCTATGGGTGCACCATACCTGATGCGCTCTCTGCCGCAGCGATGCGTATGTCCACACATGTGTGTCCTTTACCACGCCCTCCCCCTCTCTTCTATTTATGCCGACTTCCCATTCGTGTGCGAATGTGCGCAAGCTTCCCTCCACCACGGGGCGTCTCTTCACCGTGGCGCTCCCCTCCACTGTGGACCTGCCTTTGCATTGGCACCCGCTTCAGGGCCAAATACATCAATATGGTTTCATTTTATGTCATTGTTACTCAATGAACAACCCACCAACAATACCTCGCTGTAACAAAACATATTACTTATCCTGTGGTAAGTGCAAGTTTAGGTCCGTTTCGTTAATGGATTTATGGTAGTACTCTATTCAAATCCACAGAACCCGGTGGTTGGAACAACAGAACTTGAACACTCTCTAGGTATCGCAGACAACATACGGCGGTTTTACAGGGCAAATTTCAGTACCCCCGTAGCACACAAAAATAGATCACCAGACAAAACAAGGTCCGTCATCTGCACGTCCCTACGCCCTCACTCCCCTCTTCAAATCCGAAAAGGGCTTTCTCGCAAGCACGTTGCTATGGTGATCGTTGCCCACAAGCTAGGCCATCGGGGGACTCAGAAAGGCCCTTCGTTGGCCTCTATCAACAAAGTTAAAGCAAAGTGAGAATTAGGTACTCGAGGACTGATGAAACAGAGATTAAAGCGAAATGGACGGACCATTTGCCTCTGGCAATCTAGGAGATCCAGCTTCGTTGTCGCTGAAATTTGCGGCAGCCAAAGCTACGAGCGCGAGAAGTATGACCGACAGGTTGATGGTGGCGCGCATAGGAAACAAAGGTGTTCCGTGCAGGGGGTGGCGGTATTTTTTTGGTGGGTCTTGCTTGATATAGAGAAGAAAGGGGGGGAGAGGATGAAGAGAAGAATATGAGGATAGCGTTAACGAGTTGCTGCTACGAGCTCCGAACGATTCCTCGGGTTCATATACTCACCTGCCCCCCCTTCTTTTTTTGATTTTTTTTGATTATTTCTTTTCCCCATCGATCTACCGTGGTGCAATAAGTGGCAGATGCTATGCTGTAATATGCGGTATGTAATCCAACCTTCCGCCGCAGTCGATATGTAGCCTCTCGATTTCGAGAGTAAGCCAGTCGTAGTCGGCAAGTGAACCTGAATCACCCGCGGGCAATCCAAGGGGCAAACTTTCTAGAAATTCTCGGCCGAGAGTCGGATCCGTAACTCGGCAGTCAGGGCCATCGCAACACCTCCGAAGTCCATGTTCTCTGGAGCGTCTCAACTTGCCTGAGCCTGACGCTTGCGTGGAGTTCTCGTTTCTTGTCATCTCTTCTGGAGTTGAAGTAGTTTCTCCAGAGTAGAGAGATACTACGTTGCGAAGTTGTATGTCATATCCCCAAGGAAGTGACATAGCATTCACGATTGAGGTATCTAGAGTTAGTCAATCTCAGATGGCGTAAACAAATTTTCGGGGTGGCAACCAACGTTCTTAGCCAAATAGTGATGTTCGATGTATCCCTACTGTAATACTAGTCAGTATGAGGCTGATAAGCTAAAATAATGAAATTGCATGACATTTATGTGATTGGCTGGGCAGTGAAATACCAGCTTGGGCTGGCCTGAAAGTTCCAACGTCCCCCAACTTTAGCCCAGGCCGGGCCCTAGTGGGGATAAATGTTTCAACTCTCGTGCACGCTGGTGACTTGTGGGTTCTCCCAGAAATAGGGGTAGGGGCTATGGGCTATGAGAGCTTCGACTGTATTGTGTTATTACAAGATAATGAGGGATAAGAATACAAGATGCGTGATGTAAGAATAGCCAAAACGACCTCAGCGCCCAGTGCTGACGTACTGTATGAGTCTATAGTTTATCTTTCGAATGAAATGGATGAAGTATCGGGCTAGGTAGCACTGTCATGTCCGAATCGGTACGAATTCCCTCGTGTTGCGTGTATATTATCGACATTGGTATTCGCGTCCCCGCAGTTGCAGGTAGTGAAGGATCCGAGACGTGCATGCTCGCAGGGCGCTTCGCTATTGAGGACGTCGGGGACATCCGTAAAACGACAAAGATAATGACTACTGTCGGATACAAGCCCTGTTGGCATGGAGGTCAGCAGATCAGCGGGGAAGGGATGGTGGAGAAAGCGGAGGCGAACCGAGACATATAAAAGAACGGCATCTATGACAGCATAGCCTGGTTGTGGTATCACCTGGAACGTAGAGATAAGGTACAGAATCTGTAAGCCTCCACGGATCAGCACAAGAATATCCTAGGAAAAGAGTAGTCGGCGTGCCCAGATGCAGCAATAGGGAAAGCCTGACTCGATCAACATTGCGAGGATCTTCTCAACCCTGATAGCAACACTGTTTCTGCTGAGGTGGTTGATTAACACGTGTCGCTTTCTCCTGTGCATTCTTTGAGGAACAAGGATCAAACTCGCGGAGAGATCGACACCCACCACACTTGGATCCCGATCAATGATGTGGACAAAAAATTGGTTGCGAGCATGGGCCCGACCAAAATTAGGGTGCGGTAACCGCCGAGCTTCGCACTATTGTCACCTTGAATAGATCCACCAGTAGGACCGAAGAGACAGTGGAAGTTTAGGCCGAGGTCTGAGCCCGCGGCAGCTGAGAGACAGTTAGGAATGGTGTCGTCGCATGGCATGACTAAATAAGCGAGTTCACCGGTGGTTCCGAGGACGAACAGTGTGAGGACAGCGACGACCTTCCGATTATAATTCCACACCACAGCCGCTCTCCACGCGCCGACGACATCACTGATTATATACTTTGTGACGGCAACCGACCCATCGAGCGACCCACCATGTGGCGCGTTGGGGGGGGGGGGGGGGGGGGTCAGCACCGACAAAGGGGACGGACAGGGGGGATGGGAAAGAAAGATGAGCGTACGATGATGCACGCGATGATCGCGCCGGCCGTCGTGATGATGTCGGTGTAGCGCGGGGACCACAACGAGGTACTGGACGGGTTGAACGTGAGCGTGAACTGCTGATAGGAGAGCGACGTTTGCAGCACGAGCGCGGCAAGACCAAGCGCGAACATCGTCGTCGTCACGACGAGCATGAACAAGCGTGGGGCCGAGCGAAGCATGCCATCGTCGCGACTTGTTTGTTTTCAGTGGAGGGGATCGTCGATACGTGATCAGACGTGGGCCACATGAGAAGTGCGATTATGCTTACAGTAGGATGTAAAGCGACGTGCCGTAAAGGACGACATATAGGCCTGACAGGAAGAGGGGGAGCAACCGAGTTGAATGGCTATTCGCAAGACCGTGAATAGAAGGGCTCACCAACGACGACACCGACCATAAGGTTACTGTAAGCGGTCTCCTTGTAGGTCTCGTAAAGCTCTAGCAAGAGCTCCGCGGCTGCATCCGACATAACAGTGAACGTGTTTAGCTGGATTCAGAGTGGGCGAAGGAGGATACGCCCCAATGGGGGGAGGGAGTGGACAGGAATTGCTCTTGTGAGAGAAGGCGAAGGACAGTGACAAGTTCATTAATTAAATGAGGCAACGCCATGGAAAACAAGGCCGATAAACCGCGGTCGACCACTTACGGAGGAGATACATGAGGCGGCCGCTCAGTTTACCCACATCTGATCATTCCCCGTGGCGCATGTACCTTGTCGCCCGCGGCCGCTCTTCATGACCACGCCGGGTCAAGTCCTTTTCTGGTCTCGACAAAAAAGTTGGTATGACTACGAGCATACGTAGAAAAGGGCATGGTGCTGTGCTGTCCTCCAATTGCAAGCCGGCAACCAGAAGCGGAGACGCCGGTAAGGAGAGTGAGTGGGAGAGTGAGTGAGTGATTGTTTGGCGAATGACTTCCATGCCATCCCACGCCCACGCCAAATCAGGAATGAGCTCTCTCCGCACTTCCGCACTCATCATCAACTTTGGCGAGCCAGCGCTCATGCATATAACAAACTCCGGCATTCCTCTCCGTCTGTACCAGTTCTGTACCTCAGATCTTAGGACGCTGCTCCATTTCAGCTCCTGACGTAGCAACGACCAGATAAGAGACGGTAACGAGGTGGAAGGATTGCGCGGTCCAGGGACACAGCTCTTCCCTTGTGCTCGCCTTGCTCGCGCCCCCGGGACAGGTCAGCAGAATGCGTCACAAGTTCCTGACTCGCATGTTCCATCTGTTACCAACGTCGGCGTGAGAATGCCGACTTTGGAAACGCGACACGTGAAGCTCTTGTAGAGCCCATACACTGTACTGTTTGTGCAGCACTACATTACAGTTCCCCGGCCGGACAAGACTGTCATTCTCCATCACGTAATCCATTGCGTGCCGAATTTAGCATAAAGCTTTCACACGAATTGAGCTGCAATCCCGATTTACATCATTCGACGAGCATCATGATCAGCTGTCGACGGGACACTGCCTTAGGGTGCCAAATACAACACAGGCTAAGCATGTCAGGCTGATAGAGGTCCTAGGGGCCTCAATCCTCGCGATGATGAAGAAACAGCCTCGCAGGAAGGCCTTGATCCCAATACTTACCGTGATTGGGGCCAGACAGTCAGGCGTCTGTCATGGAAGCGTGATCGTGAGCCAGAATACACCAGAACCCGAGCGCTCAGGAGTGTTGCCACCTCCAAAATCTCGTCTGGGGGTGGAGGCTGGTGATAATGGCGCCACATGGCGAAGACGACAAGTCAAGGCCAAGGAAAGATAATGTATCAAGGCAAAGTTCCGAGGAAATCGGCCTGGTCACTGGATTGCCTATAGAGAATTAAGTATACTGTCAGCCATGAGATCTCCACAAGTGAAGCACGTACCATCGACTGTGACACAGGGCTAGAGTTTTAATGACTTTTAGGCACCTCAGGCGCATGGGTCTTCCACAAACGGTTGGCCGGATGTTATTCACGGACAGCCTAGCCTGTCAAGATAGGAACAGAATGGAAGGCTCTCACGATGACAACAGGCGGATCAGAATAGTGCAGTAGATTTCGGGATGATGCCCATATGGCGCCTCGGACGAGTCAGCGTATCCGCGCCAACATTTGTCTGCAGCTGTCTATCACCGCAATACACCGGTATACCCCATGTCCGGAGGGTCAGCAAAGCCAAGGTGCCACTCCCTAAACCAAGAATAAATCCACACATACCATAAAATAATCGCATGTCTCACGCTGAGCTTCCTGGCTGAAAATCGTTCGTTCGCACAATGGAGCTCCCACCACAACTTCGCAAGGGGCCGCAGTCACACTGACAGGGGCATCAACCGGGTGCACTAAAAACCTAACAGACAAATAGATGGAAGCGCGCTACAGATTTAGTCAAATTCGAGACTCGGTGTCGCTTCGAAGTACAATTCACCCATCATATCAGTTGTAAAAAAAAAAAGAGGTGGCGTCCCTCAAATCAAAAGACTTTTACTCACTTGCTGTAATTGACTCTTCATTCAAGAAGTCATGATATTAGTCAGGCAAGCTCCTCGTGTTGTGATGTGATCCCACCTCATCTCAAAATCCTGCCATGCGGTCCACGTCAAAGAAATCGCAGGCTGCTAAAGTCACCGCCCGGTTCTAAGGTGAGATCTGGATGACCCAGCGCCCGTCATCTGTAGAGGGTAATTCGGGCAGTGCTATTGGTGATCGGGTGCTTGGTCGTGACATCGTGATGGTATGTTATCGTCAGCGCTGCTGTTTGCGGCTTCGGTTGCAGTGGTCAGTGAGCTACGCATGGAAGTACTGTAGATAGAGTGCTCTTGAGCAATATCATCGCGATGGCGAACGTTCGATTGTTGGCGCCTAGTACGTGACCCAGCCGCGCCGTCGCCGTCCAATCCGCTCTTCCCGCCACTCGCACTCGTCCTTTCCTCCCGCTCCCCCTGGCGCGCAGTACACGCCCTCTTCCACCACCATTTTTAATTCGCCTTCCAGCACCAGGGGGAAGGGGGTGGCCAGTCGTCATCCAGCGCGCACGCGTGTGTTGCGCCACGGCCAGCGTGGCGATGACTGTCCTCTAGGCTGGTTTTTTTGCGAGGAATACGACAAATGTATGTGTTAGGGACATGGACCCGACGCTCAGAGCGGAGACGAAAACGAGGAGTATACTGGTTTGCACGCGGACCATCATCCGGCGCGATAACAGAAAGAGCCCTTCTCAAGTCAGTTTCAACAATTCATCATTCCCGACCAAGTGGCAAAAGAGGAGCAAGATATGGGGCCCGTGCCCCTAAAATCCCTTAGCCTGTGATCGCCCGACAGCCAGCTTTCCGCTTCCCGGAGTTACCATGTATCTTTGTACATGGTACATCCTTCTGGCTTCCACTATGCCTTTTATTTTTGATGCCGCTTGGACGCATCTCACTTTGTCCGAGTCTGAGGCTCCGAGCTGCGCAGCTGCATCGTCTTCGTGCTTGCTATCATACAACTCATCTCATCCGTCCTCCTACAGAGTACATGAGACATTGGGATTCGCGTAAATATGGAGCCTACGAAATCCCATCAACTCTCTTGGCCCAACAGTGCGTAGATTGGAGGCGCGTGTGTGAAGAACTGGAAGAGAACCAACGAGAATGTGCACAGTGGGCCTCAGAGTATCGGTGCGTTTGTTTCCTCTCCCTTCCCCGAACGTATGCTACCATGGCCACTAAACAGGAGTTCAAGTTCAGTGATGAAATGATGAAATCTTGAGCCCAGTGCCCTGTCTGTACAAGTCCTTAACGCGTTTTGAAATCTGGAGATTATGCTGGCTGTCCATGTGATCCGTCATGATGGCGTCTGCCAACCCCCGAATAGGCTGTGTATGGATTAAGAATCTAAGTTGTGGTACGCAGTGTGACAGCTGCGTGGCATTTGACTGGACTGATACCGTCGCTCCGGTACTATGTGGCACGTACTGCACGTATTACACTGTATTCGATGATTTCGATCAGCTTGTTCTAACTGTTCATATCCAAGCGCACGCACCCTCTGTGTGGCTATCGAATCGACTAAACTTCGCCGCCGCCGCCGCCGCCATATGGAACCAGGGACGACGCCGCAATTCGTCTCATGTCGCCAGCCCGTTTAATAAGTGCTATGCGCCCTGTGCGGCACCGGTCGTTCTCCGCGTCCGCGGAGAGCACACGTGACGGGTAATCTGGCGTTGTAGGCATTTTTCTTCGAAGATAGGCAATTAGCGCAGTTAGCGCAGCACGCATCGTGTAACCGATTGACAGGGTGAATGGACTGCCCACCCAGAGCAATTTTCGGTCTTCTCATCTAATTTGAATCTCAAAATTTCCTGAAAAGCTCACCGTTTCGGCTTAGTTGACTTTCTCGGTTTGGATTGGATAGCTCCCCACCCTCGTGCCGTGGCTGAGGTCAGTTAGGCATCCATCGCGCGGACCCTCAATACTCCTGTTCCGTCCTGCCTCGGGGTCATAGTACGTATATACACCCTGGGTAACGTGATTCGCCTTATGCTATTTCTCGGTTCGGATGTAAGGACGCCGTCGCAGCATGATTACCCGTTCATGTCATCAGTCTTATTCTCGGAAGAATGAATGCCTGCATGAGGTGTAATACGCACCCCTTCCCACCCATCTCTACACTCCGCTCCAGGGTAAGAGAGAAAGGTGGGTACTCGGCGGGACAGTCGTCGTCGCTGTTCGGAGGCACGCTTCCCCCGAATGTCTGTCCCCCAAATGATACCAAAGTAGCTGCTTGCTCAGTCAACCTGAATTACTATTTACAGTGCTTCTGGAAAACCATGTCCACATCAACTTTTTTTTTTTTGAGTGTCTAGGTTCCTGGTAGTTACTGAGTGCAGTGGAGTTCAATTTGTCTTGAGTGGGAGTTCAACTACACCTAATTTTTTTTGTGTTGTCATGTCATGATAAAGGGCCTGTGAGAGAGTTCTATATTAGGAATGAGACACCACCTGAAATCCAGGCCACCAGTTCTGCTGCTGCTCTTTGTGATGAGTGAGGCATATGATGCATGCATCCAAATTCATAATTTTCTTGCAATGGATTGTCACCATATCTTAGCTGGCCAACTTTGATGGGTTATAACAGTATATTTGCATCAGCCACCCCACCACTAAGCCTACTAGGTTGATCTTGGTGTATATAGCCACATATTGTAGCAGTAAGTAGATGCCATTATAGCCTAGTTGGTATTGTGATGTTTTTTTTTAGGTATGGGTCATGGTGGTGCACTGGTTCAAACCAGCCAAGGGCCTTTTTTTTTCCTTCTCAAGCTGTACCCCTTGCTCCACCACACCAGTTCACATGACCACATCTGATCAATGTGCTCAATGATCTTCCTTCTCAGCTTTCAGAGCTGCTATCCCAGATATCACATTTAAGCTCACAGTACAAGTTGCAGTCTTTGCTAATCAGTGTTGTGTCAGTGATGACTTGTGTTGTTAGTCATTGGTCAATTGTTGTGACTAGTCACTGACCATGAAAATAACTTGACTATTTTCCAAATTTGGGACTGCTACATCGATTAGTCATCAATCCTTGAGGACATGAATCTTATCAAATATCTGCCCACATTCCTTTTTTTATGGCTGATTCTTTATGTCATACTACTTAAGCAACTTGAAATCTAGATGTCATCTGGAGCATGCACAATGCATGGCAGTTGTGTGAGGCATAAATGCCAACATTGTGAGTATACACCCTGCATCTGATCCCTTCCCATGGCCCACCCCCCACCTCAGAATTGGGGGTGGTGGCAAGAGCACTTCTTGGACCACCCTGGCTACTTATCACAGTCACAAGATGTGTCTGCAAATCCCCTCAGACATGGAGATAAATTCAAGGTTTGGTATAAGCTTTGCTTTGCTGTGCATATCAGAGATGAGCAGGCTCGAGACAATGCTGAAGTTGTATCTGGGCTGTGCACCTCATGTTGAGATTGGCCTACCATTGAGAACACATGTGCATCTACAATCCAATGCTTTCTATGTGCTATATTGACATTCTATGGTTTGCTTACAGTATGGGCCATGGGCCAGAAGGATCTGCAATGAGGTTGGCAAGTGTCAGCAACACCAACACTGCTGAATCACTTAAAGGGGTGTAGCTTTCAGCCTGATCACATCCAACAATCAGTGGAAGCCCACTTGGCCCAATCAGGACACTTGCCTGCTTGACGTATGCATCAGAGTCTTTTCATTGGTGAATTAGGCCAGCCCCAGCCAATATCAGGTTGCTTTCTTGGCCTTGGTCCCCCTGGCCCTTCGAAGATTTCAGTTAATCCACTTGCGCTTCCTCATAACCCTTCAGCACTTCCACCTCTGCAACTGTCCATGCCACTTCCATCTCCACAACCAACCATGCCACTTCTGCCCCCACAACCAACCATGCCACTACCACAGACAAGCATGCTTCTTGGCCCTCCAACTTCGTATTCCCCTTTGATATCACCAATTGGCTTTCTCAACTCACCTCAGCAACTTACATCTCCGAGTCCCCAGCCCAGCCCAGTTCTCTCTGAATATATAATATCTGATCCCCCAAAACAAAGGCGCATTGGATGTTCAGTGTCATGCACCATGTTGTGAGGGACCAGTGCTGGATCTGACATACTTTGGACACCAGCACATCAACAATGCTTTGAGTCCCAAGTTGCAAGGCTTACTGCATCAGCAAACTTTCCACTTTCATGGGCTGAAAATCTAGAATGGCTTGCCTTCTGTGATGAGTTTATACCAGGTGCTACATCACCAACATGAAAGGTGCTCACACAATGGATCATTTCAGCTAAAGTTAAGAAAATTCAATTGGCCACAATTAAGAGCGCAGAGGGCTGTGAAGTCACTCTTCAGTGTGATGGGTGGACCACTATGAACTTTCATCACTATCTGGCATTTATGGTGACAACAAGCAAACAAGAAGTGAGTGCCTTACATTTCATTGATTCTATAAACTAATTTCTTAAGATACTTACAGTGCATGTTCATGATGCATTGTATGAAGGCAAGACAGTGGAGAACCTTCTCCAGCTTATTCACAAAGTAAAGGCCATTTTGGAGGCAGAGTGGAAGGTGATTGTCATTGCAATAACTTCTGATTATTCTGGAGAAGCAAAGAAGGCACATCATGTTTCCATCATAAAGGACCCTAGGTTAGTTGGTCCAGATTGCTATGGGTATCAAGTACATCCATTTCTTATTTAATATGCAGTATGTCATGGTGGACTATTGGGACGCTTATGCTTACTAATCTCCTTGCCTTATACGTACATATTTCCCACAGTCCGGCTAGAGTCGTCACCACTTCCCCCTCCTTACCTTACACTACTGCTATTACACTCTTGCTGATCCCTTCTGCTGTTGTGTTGCCTCGGCTTGTTACTAAACTACTTACACTAATCTGCCAACGGTTTTCATGGCCTTACTGCTGCTGAAACACGTCAGGCGCTGCCAAAGACTCCACCTAAATAGTTGTGTATAAATACGCTCATAGAAGGGGACCAAAGCCTTAAGCTTGGTCTCTTATGAATCTTAGACATTCTCAGAGCAACCTTCTAAGTGATCCAAAGCTTCCCAGTCCCTTTCCCCTCCCACTTGCGCCCTAGAACGTACCCTAGGGTCTGCTAAGCGACTTAGTGACGCGTTTCACTTAAATCTACCATATATAGTAAACCGAGTCCCGATTGGGAACTCTTCGAACTCCGACACATACGTTAAGCGCTCAGAAAGGCGTTGCCTTTCTTCGCTCCAGACAGATGAAGGTCACTGAGTAACGGACTTCTCAGTGCTCTATAAAATCACCCTATCTGCACCAAACACCCAGCAGGAAGGAACAGCTCCTTCCATTCACGACCTTAGTGGCATACCAATGAACTAAGTGCAATACAAGGCATATCAGCACTCCAGACATCCCTTCCTTTGGATACACGTCTTAAGTATCCAAATCGACTCCTTCACATCTAGATCCCCTTCCTCCTTCAGGAGATAGGGAACGACAGCAGCCAGCACTGCCACTACCTACAGCCGTTCTAACAAGGCATTAGAACTCCACAGAAGATGACCAAGACGACAGTCACCGACGCAGATATCATCCTACACATACAACAGAAGGACAGAGATAGGCCAGACGCCTTACCCCTCATACAAAGAGAACGAACAGCCAAGGAGGCTGTCAGACAGAAACATTGACAGAACCGCCACACTCAGTCCAGTGTGACACAGTAACAGTAAATGACATATATGCATATATAGCTCAATCTAGTTGTTGGCAACTATCTCTCCTGTGAAACAATATTTATTTGCATCTCTCGTGAGGCATCAGATCTAATCTTGTGGATCCGTGGCAAGACATTTCTACTAGCAATGATTTGGGATATCCAAACCTCATTACACAAGACTGCGTTTGCAGTCCTCCAAATTGTCTTAACATGATGGACCACTCATTTCCTTGCATATTGCCACCTCCTTGATTTGAGACAGGCACTTGAGATCATTGTTACACAAGAAGAGAACTGGCCAACGCATGCAAAATTGCTCATTAAGGGCAGATGCGAGGCCAAGGGACATGCACACAAGATGATCAAGCTTATCCAAAATCCATTATTCTGGCACTCACTCATGTGGTAAGATAATTTGTAGCATCTATGATTCACAACTAATGTTCACTGAGTCTAGGGTCAAAAATCATCTTGAGCCACTTGCTGTCACAACAAATATTGCCCAAGCTGCACACTGTCATCTAGATCAGGTCCTACTAATGTTTGGACTCCTTGTCAAGCGGTATACCAATCTCAAGTCACAGGAGCCCAATGACGCATGCACATATGATGCAATATTGGACAGTCTTGAAAAGTGATGGTCTGCAGCTGATCAAGATGTCTTTATTGCTGCTGTCATTCTCAATCCATTGCACAAGGCTATGCCATTTGTGAAGTTGCCTCAGTTTACGGTGGCAGGGATACTCTCGCTGATGAGCCACTTGTGGACCCGCTTCTACAATGAGCCAGTACCATGTGAATTCTTCAGGGAGCTAAGGGACTATTTTGAAGAAAAGGGCCAATATGAATTCTTCAAAGCTTGGATCCCTGGCTTGTGAGACACAGCTGTGGGGCAGGTAAGTAAAATGAAACCTTGCCACTCACTTGATTGTCTAACTTAGAGCACAATGCAAATAGGGCCAAGGCATTGATCCGATTGAGTGCTATGATAGGCTAAAGATTCCTGAGAAGCCACGATCACCTTTGCAGCAGTTGGCATGCCAAATTCTCACAATCTGTGCCAACTCTGCATCTGTAGAGAGGCTCTTTAGCCTTTTTGGATAGATCCTCACAAAATTGTGCAGCTGCCTTCACACTAAAGCCATGGTTATGTTAGCTGAACTCAAGCTCCACCTCCATGATGAATACAAGCAAAATAATGAGGTGAAACAGTGCCTCAAGTGTCACATCACTGGCTGTTATGGACTGCCAGACTATTTATGCTTACATCATTTTTTACTATATATAGTATTCGCTTTCTCACAGACTGGCAGGGAGCCCCTTCCACATCCATTCCTATACATTACCACACCTCTATTACACTTCACTGCCCTCCACTTTATGTCATGTTGCCTTGGCTCATTACTAATATGTTCAGACTAATATGCCACCATGTTTCGTAGTCTCACAGCCTCATGATGCCGCTTAAACACGTCATCCAGCCTCTTAGTCATATAGGCTTAGTAGGATGCCAGCTGAATGCATCATCACTTACTTAGTTATACATGCTTACTATCTTATAGTCATATATGCTTAGTACGATGCTGTAGAGATGCATCATCCCTCTACTTAGTCATATGTACTTACTGTACAGTAGCCACAGGGCCTATAAAAGCCCCCCAAAGCAAGACTCAAGCCTTAAGCTTAGTCTCTTGTATAATACAGGACTTCTAGTTCATCATCTTGTGAACTTAAGCTTAAGAACCATCAGAACCATCCTCTTGCACCTTAGAACGTACCCTAAGGCCTGCTAAACCGACTTAGAGCCGCATTTGCTCTTCACTTTGAAACTCCGAATAACTCAGACAGAAAAGATGCCATCTTTCTTACCCAGAACCCGAACCCAAAGGCTGCTAGTAAAGGAACTCTAGCCGTCTATACAAAGGCCACTAGTAAAGGAACTCTAGTCATCTATACGAACAAGTTGCATACTATGACCTCTGTAATATGTGCCGCATACTATGACACACCAGTAGCAACCAGGAGCTGCTCCTACAAGACACCAGAACCCCTTCCATTCACAACCTTAGCATGAATACCAATGAACTAAGTGCAATACAAGATGTCATTGCACCTCCAGACATCACTTCCTAAGAGTGATAACAGAACAGCTAGCGCCGCTACACGCCATTCAGAACCCACAACCGTACAAGTTCTACAGATAGAACTCCAAACCCCAAACCATACAAGAACCCAGGCTTGGATAAGGCATCCAAACTCCGAACCAAACCAAACCAAACTTGAACCCTCACACTAAGACACGTGATGTCCTAGCGTGACACCAGAGGTGCAGTCAACAGCATGGTTTTTTAAATGGAGTTCAGAGTGTAAGAAAATAGCATAGCAGATTTAACTTTACCAAAAATATATTGAATATATTAATATAGGTATGGGATTTTACTGCTGACAAGGTATGGGTTATAGGGTATCAGGGAGTTATGGGTTATGGCTTGTCATCACCTGCATACTAACTTGGTAACAAGAAAATTTTATGGCTTATAAGGGATTATGGCTTATCAGAGCTATGGGTTAAGAGGGAGTCCACTGTAGACAAATGTGTGGCATTACAGTGAACTAGACTAGTCATGCTAGCATGTGAATATCCATTATTATAAACTAGTCCATTTGCCTGGGGTTCCAAGCTTGTCCACAAACAGTTGTGCTCCACACATTCATATCTTCCAACACCCATGTTCTACTAGGCCACTGCCATTGCTTTACATTCACATAGGACCCCTGAATATATGCTTTGAGGCTGGATCCCTTGGCCATTTTTTTTGTTGGACAAAATTTTCAAAATTTTCAGATTTTTGGCCAGATTAGATCCAGCCTATGGAAATTTTCAAAAATTTGTCTGGATTCAGGGTTCAGCCTATAAAATGACAAATTTGCTATTTTCGTCTGGACTTCTGGATCTGGCCTCAAAAAGTGAGAATTTTTGTCTGGACCACTGCAATCAGCCTAAAAAGAATGAAATTTGTTCCCTGCATAAGATATGAAAACCCTCAATACCTAACAAGTGCAATAGCCTGAAGAATGTAATTGTCAAAGCCACCGCTGCCCCTATTCCTCCTGCATGAGTTTGTTAGAATTGAACTGCTTCTTGGCATCAATGAGAGCCTTTGTAGCAGCCCAATTTGCACAGCTCCTTGTTCAAGTTCAATGAAGGCACTATAGCCCACCTCACTTGAAGTGTCCTTTTGTCAGGACTTATCTGAACAGTACCAGGAAGCATCTGTAAGAAATAATCTGGTGACAAATGACAAAAGGTGAAGACTTGAAGCACAGTGTTGCAATGAAGGATGGCTCGAAAAGTGTGGTGGTGAAGGGGCTCAAATACTTGAACCACAAGATAAGAGACAGCACCAAGTTGCTGTGTTATACATCAACCTGCCACATGAGGTCTTCATTCATGACGAAGTTGGTGTCACCGCTGTGTGTGACCGCCTCTTTGTCACCAGTTACATGCACGTGGAATTAAAAAACTTTACCCCAAAATTGTCCGGATACTGCATCCGGCCTCCCAATTTTGGAAACAATTTGGCCGGACTATGGATCCGGCCTTTGGAAAAAATTTCGCGAATTTGTCCGGATAAGATCCGGCCTACCCAATTTTTTGGCCAAAATTTGTCCGGACTGGCATCCGGCGTCTAGGTCAATATTCAGGGGTCCTGTTCACATGTGGTACCACCAGGTTCCGAGGGATCGGGTTCCGCCAGCAAGGCGACGTGCGTTGCGTTTATCATCTACGTAGTACTGTAGGTCTGTGTCGGCTAACTCGATACGTATGCGATGCCGAAGCGAGCGCTGGTACCGGTGGGGACCTTTTGCACCGCACCACACATTTCTTTTTCAAACTTCACGGCCGCGACGATATCTCGTCCAAGCGATTGAGTTCGATCCCTCTTTTGCGGGGGAGTTCGGAGACCTCATCGCTCATCAAAAAAGAAATCATTACGAGTAGGCGCTTGCTGCGCTTCAAGGCCTGTTTTTCCCCCTTACCCTTAGATCATCGGCTACGGAGCTATCAACGAACCAAAAGGGGCTTAGGAAATATGATTTACAATCAAGTTCTACCTTCCATTAGTCCCTGGGCAGACCATGCTTTCGCACAAACGATGTTCCGTGGTCGCTCTGTGACCTCAACAACTCTATCTGATTCGGGGTGTCTACACCACCCCTGGCTGCCGACACCGTCGTCTGCCTTCTGAGCACCGACCGAACTCCGATACCCATCAAGGACCTCCTACACGAAGGTGTGACTTCGGTTGTTACTTGATGGTAAAAGGTGCCCCGAGACCTTAGCCACTTAACCGTCGTGACTTTTGCGCTCTGATAGTTCGTAGTGGCGCAGCCGTACCGCCTGTTTGGCCTCAGATCGACATATTATACTCACTGCATAGAGGTGCTCGTCTTTGGGGCCAATAATTTTGGCAGCTTGGGCGACTTGATAGATGGCCTGGAATACAAAACCTTCTGCTGTGCGCGTGGTATTCTACCTCGGTTGCTCCTCACGGGCCAACGAAACTGCAGTCCTCTTGTTTTCGGCCTTACATCTCATCCACATCGCACTTCATCGTTAGCTCTTTTGTTTGTCGCGTAGTCTGCATCTGCGTCATCCCTTTTCAAACTACTTTCCAGCCTCGCACTTTTCTAGTTCCACTCACGACTCCTTACTGTCTCCACGTAGTATCAAAAGTATCTTCCACCTCTGAGGAGCAATGGCCCCTGGGCTAACCAGCGGGCAGACAAATAATAACGTATAATCTGGACTCATGTAAACCCCTGCCCTAAGCCAGCCATTTTTCGTGTGCGGATCCCTGGGACGCCCATGTGAGCTTGGTGAAGGCAGGGAGAGGAAAGGGGCAGTGAAAATGGGACGATCAAGGCACAAAGAGAATATGTATCATTGCGAGGTAGACATTCTGAGTCCGAGTCTTTTCCTCCAGGGGACGAGGATCAAGAGACTTCTTCCTGCTTATGTGTCCACGAAAGCAAACGACCGATGGAGCAGAGGTGACACCAAGTTGTTCGTGTACAGTAGAAGGTGAACGAAGCACTAGGATAACCGGAATGAAGGTAAGCTCTACGCTCGTGCCGTGGGACCGCATGTCCTCCTGCGATCACGTCTCCGACAGCGTGGAGTTCGATCTCGCACTCGCTACGCTCGTACTAGACTCGATGGTCTACTCAATGGCTCATTTGATAGAGGTTGGTCAGGGACCAACTAGTATTGCATCGCACCGTTGAATTAGGTCAAGCCCTGCAAAATCTCGAGGAACAAAATCGTCTTACCGCCATACAACTACAATCTGTTCGCAATACCTTTCACCAATCATACCGTTAAACACCCTATTTTTGACGTTTCTTGAAGAGAATATCCGTGCTTCTGGGGCTGCGAAATAGGCCCATACGGAGCTCACGCGGGACCCCTTTGCCCTCCATCAGTTTGAACTCGTATGTCACAATGACATAGGCAAGCAGCGCCTTGATTTCGTTGACCGCTAAGAATCGCCCAGGGATATACAAGGAAGTACGAGGCTAAGCTAGGGATTGAAAAGCTTAGGGAGTTGGGATGACTCACCACGCATGACGCCCATTTCCAAAGGCCAATAGCTCGGCTGAAGTCGTCACTGCTTGGTGCTTAGCCGCAGCAACGTCGCCCTCCTTTTCACGGAGCTTCGAGAAGCGGAAGCCGTCAAATTCTTCGGAGTTTGGGTATATTTCTTCATCTTCATGGATAGCACAGAGTGGGAGCGCCACGAGCGTATCCGCAGGGATGGTCACGCCATTAGAAAACGTGAAGGGACGTAACGCGAGACGTATTGACATCACTTGCGGAGCATCAGGAAACAAACTGAGATGCAGCGGGAAGAGGCTGGCGAACCGATGCCCAGACTATCAACTCGTAGGGTCTCCCTCAAGAAACTGTCAACCTTGTGCATCTTGTCCATTCCAGCTTTCGTCCAGCCTTCCTTCGCCACAACAGTTTCGACCTCTTGGCGAAGGGGCTCGATACATTCAGCGTTGGAAAGAAGTCGGTACAATGCTTGCATGGCCAGCTGCACCTGTGTGATTAGGAACGCATCATGGCGAGCTAGGGACGAGACCTCTCACAAGAGAAGTAGAATGAATAGATGCAAAGTTAGCTAAGAGTAATCGCCGGGCCAAGCCTTCAAGCGACCTCTCTATTCCTTTGGCTTCGCTCATGAGCCACATGAGCATATCGTTCTATTCTTCCATCGCATAAATGAAGGCATCATGAGAAACAGGTTAACGAACCGGAGCGTCATCCCAAGTTTCTCCGAATTCTTCCATTTTTGCAAAACGCTCCTCGACCAGGGGTCTTATGAACTCCATTGTCGATCGAACCTGAGATGGGATGTTGGAGATAAGTCGTGCGACTATCCTAGATTTGTTATACCGTTAGATCGAAAAGATATGCATACGGAATAGACAGATCATACGGTTTGAGAGGTTTTGGAAACATGCCGATAAGAATGGCCGACTTCACAAAATTTCCATTAAAGTCCAGCATAAGTGTTTGGTAGTCATGATTCCGGCCTGAAATGCGTTAGGACAGACCACAGACTAAACTGGGAACGATCGCGCACATAGAGGCGTCCCCACAAATATACGATTTGATGCACGACAGATTATTCGTCGCACAGTCGGAAGGATGGAAAGCTTGGCCCACTCTGCACTACCGTTGAAACATCGAATCGTCATCATGATGTCTTACCCACCTTCACAAGTCGCTGGGATGTACTCTCTTAAAGCCCCGTCGAGCTCATCGTAGACTTGATCAAAAGTAGTTGCGACGTTCCGTGTCAACCTCGAACGAATCACGTCTCGGTGATATGTGTCTTCGCAGTTTAAGAAATTAAGGGTGTAGTCCGTCTGAAGGAACTGACATGGTTGATATGAGAGTGGGTCGAGTCCGCACATATGTGGTTCATACCTCTCTGAATGGCTCGCTCGCGGACAAGATGTCATCTGATGCCTTCCTGACGTCGTCAATAAGTTTGACACTCGTTGGTAGTACCATCCATCGTTTGAAAGTCGGAATCCTGAATAAGCCTGGCTTACTCTAAAATGCACACACTAGCTTCAGCTTGATGAAGTGCAGCTGAAGAGGGTGGTTCACACAGAGAAAGAACTCTGTAGGAGATGATGCGTCTTGCTCACTCCCAAGGGTGTATTTATAGTCCCTATGGTCTACATATGTCCATAAGCCCTTAAGGGGTGAGTACAGGCGTCCACTATATCGCATAATTACAATATTCTACATATGGACGAGTCCGAAGAGTCCGCACATACCCTGAGCCCTCAGAAGGGGTACGCGTAAGCGTAGAACCGTACTAAAAGGTCCGTATGTGATTGTGACTACATGATCGTAAAGACAGTAGGTAAAGTGTCAATCTGAAACAGTTCGATCATACAATAATCGAGCCAGATAACAAAAGAGAGTTCTTAGATCGGCCATAAGGGCGTAATCACATTGTTCTAGGGTATCGTACGTACGTAGGTGTCCATGCAGTCCATGTGCCGACATGTGCTCACTAAGTCCGTAATTGTCCTGGAGCATTAAGTGCCCTTGTAATGTCCGGCCGGTTCTACCGAACCCCTGAGCGTGAGACTGTCCGGTCTGGGCATAGCCGCGCAGACGTTCCATCTCAACATCCCCCCGTGATCCAACAATTATGGAGCACAAAGACCCATGTCGGGGTTGAAGCGCAGAAGGAGGGTGCGCGAGAGTGACTTGGTGAAGCCATCTGCAACCATTTCTTCTGTAGGCGTACGTATTAGAGAAATTTGACCATCCTCTATGTACTCGCGAATGACATGATGCTTAATGTCGATGTGCTTGGATCGACGGCCGGTGACTGGGTTTAGCGCGAGGTCAACTGC
Organism: Russula compacta; assembly: GCA_022376555.1. Lineage (NCBI taxonomy): Eukaryota > Fungi > Basidiomycota > Agaricomycetes > Russulales > Russulaceae > Russula > Russula compacta. The sequence goes on from WTXH01000159.1 coordinate 83,483, forward strand.
GCCTTTGTTGTCACCATGTAGAGGGACAGGGTCCTCGACGGTGTACCCAAGTTCCTTCAAGAAACCTCGGTACCAGACAGCTTGGTTGGCCGCATCGGCCAGGGCCATGTACTCTGCCTCAGATGTGCTTTGGGCGATGGTCTTTTGTTTACGGGACGACCAGGAAATTGCGCCATTAGCAAGCAAGAATACATAACCGGAAGTGGAATGACGATCCTCCGTGTTGTCTCCCATAGAGGAGTCAGAGTAGCCGTGAAGGCCATCGCCATTGGCCCCATCATAGCACAGCGCATGTCCTTAGTTCCCACTAGGTAGGATAGAACGTATTGGGCGAGGCGTAGATGTTGTTTAGAAGGGTTTGCTGCATACTGGGCCAAACGTGATACAGCAAAGGAAATGTCCGGACGAGTGCCAATTTGTACATAAAGCAGGCTGCCTATTAGGCTTTGGTAGTGTTTGATCTCCGCAAGGGAGGCCTGCTCAGTGTTTTTGACCAGGTGCACGTCTGCACCAGCCGTAGTGGGGTATTATGTGGGTTCGCGTCCGACATGCCAAAGCGTTCTAGTACATCATGTACGTAACCAGACTGGTCGATCTCGATGCGGTTACGTGACCTATCGCGGGTGATTCGAATCCCCAGATAGGACTCTATTTCCCCAAGGTCTGACATTTCGTAACGCTTCTGTAGATCCTCTTTTAAACGCTTGACGGCTTCTAAAGAAGCACCCATAATAGTGATGTCATCAACATATAGAATGACAATCAACGGAGGTGAATCCTCCCCCCGTGATGAGGACATCACGTAAATGTAAACTCCGGCATCGGAGAACATCCGCTTAAAGCCGAGTTCCAGAGGAATCCATGGAATTGCAAGTTCCATGTGCGGGAGGCTTGTTTGAGACCATAAATAGATTTTTTGAGTCTGCATACTTTATTCTCCTTTCCAGCGACAACGAAACCCTGTGGTTGCTCCATGTAAATCTCCTCGTCGAGCATGCCATTGAGGAACGCCGATTTGACGTCCATCTGGTGTATGTGCCAGTCTTCTAGCGCAGCTAACGCTAGGAGGAGTCTGAGAGACTCAAAACGTGCGACAGGAGAGAAGGTTTCGTCATAATCTATACCAGGGATCTGCGTAAATCCCTTCGCCTGTCACGCTGGACGGAGCGTGGCGGTTCTGTCGATGTTTCTGTCTGGCAGCCTCCTTGGCTGTTCGTTCTATTGCTATGAGGGGTAGGGCGTCTGGCCTGTCTCTGTCCTTCTGTTGTAAGTGTAGGATGATATCTGCGTCGGTGACCGTCGTCTTGGTCGTCTTCTGTGGAGTTCTAACACCTTGTTAGAACGGCTGTGGGTAGTGGCGGTGCTGGCTGCTGTCGTTCCCTATCTCCTGAAGGAGGAAGGGGATCTAGATGCGAAGGAGTCGATTTGGATACTCAAGATGAGTGTCCAAAGGAAGGGATGTCTGGAGTGCTGATACGCCTTGTATTGCACTTAGTTCGTTGGTATGCCACTAAGGTCGTGAATGGAAGGAGCTGCTCCTTCCTGCTGGGGTTCTGGTGCAGATAGGGTGTTCTATAGAGCACTGAGAGGTCCGTTACTCAGTGACCTTCGTCTGTCTGAAGCGAAGAAAGGCAACGCCTTTCTGAGCGCTTAACGTATGTGTCGGAGTTCGAAGAGTTCCCAATCGGGACTCGGTTTACTATATATGGTAGATTAAGTGAAACGCGTCACTAAGTCGCTTAGCAGACCCTAGGGTACGTTCTAGGGCGCAAGTGGGAGGGAAAAGGGGCTGGGAAGCTTCGGATCACTCGGAGGTTGCTCTGAGAATGTCTAGGATTCACAAGAGACCAAGCTTAAGGCTTTGGTCCCCTTCTATGAGCGTATTTATACACAAGTATTTAGGCGGAGTCATCGGCAGTCTATGACGCGTTTCAGCGGCAGTAAGGCCACGAAACTCGTCGGCATATTAGTGTAAGTAATCTAGTAATGAGCCGAGGCAACACAACAGCAGAAGGGATCGGCAGGAGTGTAATAGTGGTAGGGTAATGTAAGGAGGGGGAAGTGGTGACGACTCCAGCCGAGCTGTGGGAAATATGTACATATAAGGCAAGTATATTAGTAAGCGTAAGCGTCCCAATAGTCCACCATGACATGATCCCCTGTTCAGAGTCTTTGCTGGTTGTGGTTGACTCTTTGGGGGCAGTGACGGCGGTAGTGGGTGGTGCTGCGACACTTTGAGCACTTCTTGGCCTTGTTTTTGCGAACAGGGACTTCCTTGTCTTCGAAGCCCCAGTCCCCTTCCACCTTCCTGGTGCGCAGATGGAGAGGGACTCGAAACCCTTTCAGGACTTGCCTGAGGGCCTCTTGTTCTCCATTTCCCCAGGGGTTGTAATCCTGGAGACCTGTGGCCAATCTCCTATACCCGTCAGCATCTTGGAGCGCTCCATACCACTCCATCATCCTAATTTTCTGGAAGGCTAGCTTGTTGTTCACCCGGGCAAGCTCTTGCTGGGTGTACATTACCTCCCTTTCCCACATCCTGTAAGCCACTAGACCCGAGAGGAACGACTCGTCCTCTTCTTCGGTGGCGACTTCGGTCACTTTTCGGGCGAAGGGCTCTCTTCCCGAAAAGATGCGCTTCTGCGCTGGTGTGAGGTATGGGCTCTTGTGTGGTACCGGGGTGGGACGAAGTAGGGTGGTGAAAACCTCTTCTCCTTTGCGAAGAGTGGTGCTAACGAGGGGGTACTTTGGGTTGTCGAGGTGGTATTTGTGGTAGGGGGCGAAGAGGGCCCCTCCTGTAATGGTAGGGAGTGCAAATGGTTCGTTAGTGGTCTCGATCCATCCTGGTCCGGGATGGGGGTCGTCTTCCTCTGCTTGGTTCTCTCTCTGCTCTCTGTTCTCCCTCTTGTTCTCGTTGGTAGTCCAGACCCTCTCGTCCTCCTCCTCCCCCTCGTCATAGGCGCAGGTGCGTTTGTAGTGAAGGGCTCGAAGGGCTGCGCGGATGTGATCTGTTGGAGTGTGGTCCAAGTGTACGGTGATATGTTGGTCTGTACTTCTTGGTTCTTTGTCGTCGAGGGAGGGGCTACTGGGGGAGTGGAGCTCTCGGTGAGTGGTCCAGTCGATGGCAGCGAGGAGGTCGTCGAGGTTGGCTCGAACTGGGGGTGATTCAACGGTAGAGGAAGGGGGT